>ARYC01004153.1:0-61829 GCA_000711775.1 Oxytricha trifallax
GCTTCTATTGAAACTTTGACTTCCTCTAAGGCATAGAATTCAGCTATTATTGCTTAAGTTATACTGCTATAAGGCAGTGGGAGCCAACAGTTGAAGGACTTCGCTTTAAGAGCAGTGCAATTGACTTATAATTAAGTATTGGTTTGACTTACTCACTGTTTATATCACATCCAAATCGCAGTTTAAACACTAAATCTATATACTCCTCATCATAAATAGACCCCAAAAGCTTGCTATTATTTTGTCTTGCATTTAATTAATAACCCCAACCCCTAACAAATTCCCTACAAATCAAAGCACTTATAAACCTCATTAAGGGATTTTGGGGTTTTGATTGCAATGGCTAAGTTCACTAAGCATGGCAACAAAAAATAGAAGGTAAAGGTATAAAACCTACTAATGCATTTTAATACACAAGATTTTTTCTTGCAGCAAAGAAAATTAATATTTAAATAATAAATTAATTCATTAAAAAGATGTTATACATTTTATCTAATTTGTGCTTTAAAGAAGAAATATATTATATAGAATTATAATAGATTTATAATACTTTAAAAACAATTTAATAAAATATTAATAAAACACTTCTCTATTTTTTAATATTAACTAATTAATTCCCAAAAATAGAAACCCCAACCCCTATATTAAATCTTTTAGAAATTTTTTTAAAGGGTACTCAAAAACCCAAAACCACTTAATAAGGTTTATAAGTGCTTTGATTTGTAGGGAATTTGTTATAGGTTGGGGTTATTAATATGTTTTAATGTGAAATTTATAGTAAATGTATTTAATTTAATCACTCAAAATGCACTTTTGCATCATGTGGGAGAGGTCTGAAGTTTATCTTACTTAACCACAACTCTATCTGCTCTATTGATATGTCTGATCTTGAGTTTGGTTTTATTATCATTGACTTGCCATTTGTTTCATTGATTGAGACACTCTTGTTTTGTCAATAAACTACTTGATTCTTTGCTTAACATCCTTCTCGCACCTTGTAGAGTAGTAATCGTTGCGAGGCATATCGCACTCTATTATTATTGCTGCTAAAGCCCACACATCCCACTAAAAGTCACCATCTCTCCAGTCTTCTCTTTCTGGATAATACCCTTGAGTTCCCATTACAGTTCCAAGCCTTGATACTTCCACTCTTTAGGCTCTTTTGAAATCTATTATTGCTACTATTACAGGTGAGATGTTTATCATTATATTTTCTGGCTTCAAATCTCTGTGTACAAACCCTAACTTATGAAGCTCTTTAATACCTTATACGGTCTGAGTTGCTATTTGTCCAAGTTACTTATGATTACTTTGATCTGTTATGAAATCTCTTAGGGTCATTTCATAGATTGGGAGTCTGAAAGCAACATAATCCTCGGCAAGGAGAACAGCATCTAACTTGATTAAGTAACTACACTCTTTAAATTTTGCTTGAGTGATTACTTGATACTCATTTGTAAACTTAATTTAATATTTATCGTCACTTAAGAGATAGTTGAAGGGAAACACATTGTATGCGTATTGATAATCGTTGATAAATTTCTTATCAAATGAGTCTTCTATTATAAGGTAGCTTTTAAGTGAAGTGTCTAGGTCAATTTAAGCAAGAACCGGTATTCTCTTGTATTGAACCTTGATTATAATATTTGTTATTTCAAAGGTCAGGTTGCGTGCCTTTCTAACGTACTCTAACTCTCTTGCTTATTCAGGCACTATGACCTTAGAATATTCCCTCGCTTTTCTTTTGTTGAGAAGCTTCAGCTCAACTTCATGATTCTCAACTTCTATATCTTTCTTGTGAGCTTTTAATAGATGCTTCTTCAAGTCTCTTGTATGAGAGTATTGCTTATGGCACTCAAAGCAGTCATACTTTCCATAGATTTAATCATGCTTTAGGTATACAGTAGGCTTGGATTCTCTATGCTCCTTCATATGTCTATACCAACTTGACATATGAGCGAAGTCACTTTCGCATAGCTCACATTAATACACTTCAACTTCTTCAGTTTGTAAAGGAATTTCATTACTACCTTTCTCCTCCTCTCTGTCTCCCACACACTTGCTTGCCATTTATTTTCTATTATTAATTTCTATTTTAATTACAGAGACTTCAAGTGATAGCTCTAGTAGTTCCTTATGAGAATTCATCTCACAGCTATCACACTTTTTATTGACGCCAAAGGTAAGTCTCATTTAGTTTGATGGAAGTGATTTTGTTTTTCTTAAAATTTTAGCGCTCATATTTAAATTTGAATTTAAATTTATAAAACTGTCTCTATAACTGAGAGCTTATATGAGAGCTTTGCAAGCCTACAAGTTTCAAGGGAAGTTCTTAGAGTATTAGAGAATAATTATGAGTGTTAAGAGACGGCTCTTTATATGGGTGAGAAAGTAACCATTTTTACTTTCAATAATAAGTTGATTATAGTACGTACCGATTTAGGAGGTAAACCTAATTAATTACGTACTGCTTTAGGAGGTATTTTGTGATTTTATGATTAAATTTAGGGTGCTCCTAATTTTGTAATAGCTTTAATTAATGCTCCTAAATAAGTACTAGCATTTTAGGAGCTGCTCCTAATTAAGTACGTAACAATTTAAATTAAAAAATATGGAACTATAACAGTAGAAATTGATATCAATCTCTCAAGTTTGAAACCAGTTCTCAAAACCTTCTCCATATCTTTCTTAGAGGTTGACCTCCTATAGGATGCCCATATTTAATAGTAGGTTTTACTGAGGTATATAATTTAAATCATTAAACTTAAATTTTAATATCATTTCTTTGATCTGTAAACAAGATGGAGTCAATGAATGATGTAATGAAAAGAGTGCAAGCACAAGAATTGATTCAAAGATTTAGAAGCAAGGAGGATTTGCATCGCTACCTGGTGCAGCAAGGTAATGAACTCATAGTAACTAATCTTGATTATGTAGTTGGTTTGTTCCTGCCAACGATGGAAGGTACTAAAATTTCATATCTTAGAGCAATACTATGCGAAGAGAAAAAAGTATTGAAAACTTAAAATGTAAAGTTTGCAGAGATTCCAAACTATCCTGAAATTTTAGTGACTAACTTATATGATGATGCTATGAACGACTGAAGTTATGCTAGAAGGAATCAAACTTAAATTTAGAAGGATAAAATTCAGAGAACTGCAGTATGACTCTAAGCATATTTATGTGTATAATATTTAAAAGACTGGCTTTATATAGTCACTTTAATTACTAAAATTAAAAGATTAAACTCCGACATAAACCCTATTAAATCTCGAATAAAGTATGCGCCAATTGCTGCCTTTTATCAGTAAAAAACTCAATCAAACAACTGAAGGGGTATTGGGGTTTTGAATGGTACCTAACAGCTGAGGCACTCTTGTGTGAATGCTTTGTTATAGCTGCATGATTAATTACTGGTTTTACTAAGTCTATATTAATACTTTTACCATAACTAAGCTTAAGCTGTAAATCTTAATTTTGGAGGGGGAAGTTTCCTGCACTCGAGGAAGTTTCCTGCACTGTTTTTTTCTTTATGTTAAATTTAATAAATTTTACATAAATATACAAATTTAATATTTTTATGACACATTAAATATTAAGAGCATATTCTTCAACATTGAAATAGCTCAAGAAAATATAGTCTAACATTATATAGGCATGGTAAGAACAAGATAAATTGAATCAGAATTACAATAACAATTGGATACAATATTTGGAATTACTATAGTAAAGCAATACAATATTTAAGAAACAGGACCTACAAATATCAGATGAAAAATGTCAGAGTTTTTGGAATCTTAAGAGAGATATTGAATATTGATTAATAAACTAAAGTAAAATTATAACAATTAAATTAGTCCTGAATTTGGTTGATAGTTATTAAAAAGATTAATTTAATATAAAAAAATTAAAAATTAAAAAATTAAAGAAAGTTCAGGAAACTTCCCTAAAATTTCTTTTTTATCATAAACCAGTGCAGGAAACTTCCCCCCAAATTTTTTTTAATAAACCCTAAGATAATCTAATTTCTATTTCTCATTTTGCAAATTGACATAATTTCTCTACTAACACCATTAAGACTCCAACTAGATTCTACAAATCAAAGCACTTATGATCCTAATTAAGGTGTGTTGGGGTTTTAATTGTATGCTGTGATTATAGCTTATACTTCTACATTTGTTATTCCATTCTGCTTAGCTTGTCAACTTCCTTGAGCAACTTTTTTAAAATATATTTTAGCAACTTGGTATCTATGAAATGTCTTCAATATTTAAGTCAGTTTAAGCTGTTGTTTTACGGTACATCAATCTACACAGCAATTGAAAGTTATAGCAACACATTTTCTATTTATATTTAGGGTTAAAGTAGATTTCATTTTAGTGTAGTTATTATTATTATTAGAGTTTTTTAATTATTTTATACCATTTATTATTCATGCTGATAAAAAAACTTTTGAGACATAGTTCCTAGTACTGAACATTTTTGAATTGTCGTACTGGATTGATTTCGAATCTCCAAATTAAATTTAATACTAAAAACTAACTAAACAACTAATATTGACTATAGTCTATAATGAGATGCCATTTCAGGAAACTTGGAATAAAACATCTCAGCTCATCAGTCTAATGGAAAATATTAACCAATACTTTAAATTCTTTGAATCGCAGAGGTAGTCAATATGGACCTGTGAAATATTTTATTTTCTTGATTGATACTTTCAAGTTCCAGATTTTAAAGTCTAAAATGTATTGATGCATTTATGGCTAAACAGTTGAGACACTTGGTAAGATTTTCAAACAAATAGGTGACTTAATTAAATAATATAGTGAGAATAAGTTATGCAATTTTAGATTATATATTAAAGAAAATTTGAATAAACTTTAAAATAAAAATGAAGATAATATACAAATTTATTATATTTGTTAAGTTATTTTAACTTCTTAAAACATTAAAATTTACAAAATAATTAAGCTTTAAAAATTAATACAAACTTTATAAGTTATTTACAGTTTATTCATTAATAAATATAATAATATACTGAGTAAGCTTGAATACTTTTTGCAAAAAAGTTTAAATATATTGAACGTACTTTATTATAATTTATTAGATTGTAATAACTATTATACTAATACCTTATATTTTAAGCATCTCACATTAAATAAGTATGAAATATAATAAAATAAGCTTAATAATTTTAAAGTTAAAAAGTTGGGACTATTGAGTCTAAGTGTAATAACATTTACTCAAATACAAGCTTGCAAATAACTCGATAAAAAATAATAAAAATTATAATATTGCCTTATTTATAAAAATTAATCAATCAACTAAACTTTATACTAAAATGTAAGGCAATCGACAAAAGCTCGACAACTTTTCTCGATTGCCTTACATTGGAAATATGCAATGAATGAATAATGCAAAATTTATTTAAATATTATAAATGATAAAATTAAATCACTGTATTAATTCTAATAATTGCCTGAATATTTAAAATTTTTACCAACTCTTGTGTAAGAACTTTGCAAGAGCAACATAATTTATCGCAGGATTATAAAGCGAGTATAATTAAAATGTGGAGACTGTTAAAATAAAATAAAAAAAGAGATCAAATATTATTATGATCATCTCAATATACATGAGCTAAGATCTAAAAGTCACTAGTTTGAATTATGTTTGAGTAGATCCTTATTTAAATTTAATTAACTAATCAACTAACTAAAAATGGAATTTTTGCTTTTTTATCATTTTTTCTGACATTTTTATTTTTGCTCATCGTTCAAGTAGATGGTGTAGCTGATCTTCAAGTTGTTTCATAATTTTCATAGATATCTTCAAGGGTATCTTCAGGGTATCTTCAGGATATCTTCCTGAAAAATTTAAAGTGTGGAGTGTGTGGATTCCAGCATCCACAAAAACAGTAGTATTAGCACTAATATTCTCAAAATCAAGTATTATTATGAGTCTGGTTGAAATTCTTGATAATTTCAAAATTTTAGATCACTGATTTTTTCTTTGTTTTCATCAACATCATCTTCAACAAAACGCATTACATCTATGAATTTTAGAAAAACAAGATGTTTTTGAAAAAATCCCAGATTCATAATAATACTTGATTTTGAGAATATTAGTGCTAATACTACTGTTTTTGTGGATGCTGGACTCCACACTCTCCACACTTTAAATTTTTTAAGGAAGATATCCTGAAGATACCCTGAAGATACCCTTGAAGATATCTATGAAAATTATGAAACAACTTGAAGATCAGCTACACCATCTACTTGAACGATGAGCAAAAATAAAAATGTCAGAAAAAATGATAAAAAACAAAAATTCCATTTTTAGTTAGTTGATTAGTTAATTAAATTTAAATAAGGAGATCTGCTCATACATAATTCAAACTAGTGACTTTTAGATCTTAACTCATGTATATTGAGATGATCATAATAATATTTGATCTCTTTTTTGATTTTATTTTAACAGTCTCCACATTTTAATTATACTCGCTTAATAATCAAGTAAAGTAATCGTATCATTTCTAAGCTTAAGAAATAAATCTTCATCTTCTTATAATAAATAGACCCTATTTTCTATTTATCATTTTTCTAATGCCCTTACTTCTTCTCAAACCCCAATAAAACCTCACCGACATAACTCACTAAAAGATTCAATAGGGGTTTTGGAGTTTCAAATATCTGAAATTTCATTTGCTAATATTAAATAATTTTTACACTTTAAAAATTTATATTTCTTTTTTAAAGAGGTGGTGGGAGAAGCGAAACCATTTCATCAACAATCAAAAATCCATAACCCCTTAATGAAGTTTATAAATTCTTTGATTTATAAGATCTAGTAGAAGAGAAATCATGCCAATTTGTAAAATGAGAAATAGAAATAAGCATGTTTTAGGGTCTATTAAAAGAAAATTAGATTTACAGCTTAAGCTTAGTTATGGTACAAGTATTAATATAGACTTAGTAAAACCAGTAATTAATCATGCAGCTATAACAAAGCTTTAACACAAGAGTGCCTCATATTCAGTTAGGAATCATTCATCAAAGTTGCTTCCAGCTAAGTTTGTAGATCCTAAAAGAAACAAGGTAAGTCGTTAAAGAATTTTACAGAATATTGAATGTAAGTATTTAATAGTTAATTGTGGAGGAGGCAAACTTCTTCTAGAAGTTCAAGGCACCCCAAAAATTCTATTTAGATTTATCCTAATTCTTAATAGAACTTACTTTTTTAGGCGGAATCAACCTTTTTGATTGCTTGTTAGCAGTTCATCATTATAACTCAGGATTAATTTCTGTAAAGCATTAAATAGTAATAATAATTATAATTCAGGCACTTGAAAGCATTCTGCAAGGAAATAAAAGTTTTCACAGCACTATATATACTACCTCTACTACACCAATACTTTACAGTATTGTATAAATACATTTGAATATAGAAAATTAATTATAATTAAATTAATAATAAATCAAAATCGTGGCAGTTAAAGTTTGCCAATTTGAACGATCTAGGGCTCATTCGATAGAGAATTCAAAATTAGCTGGACTTTAATATTGGCGGTACTATTTTATCGCATCCCTGGAGCGAGATAACTTCACTTTAATGTGAGAGTATAATTTAATGAATTTAGAAGCATTTAATTAAAGTGAAGTTATCTCGCTCCAGGGATGCGATATAATAGTACCGCCAATAGTAAAGTCCAGCTAATTTTGAATTACCTATCGAATAATCCCTAGATCGTTTAAATTGGCCAACTTTAACTGCCACGATTTTGATTTATTATTATCAAAATACAATTGAATTGGGAAAATTAGATAAATAAATTAATAATTCGTATTTTAAATATATTAACTGCCACTAAATACATTAGCTTGTAGCTCAAATTTGAGAGTAGACACTTACCGTTATGTGAGCCCATCGTTTCTTCAACATTTCATGCTCTTAAGATTTTCGGTACTGATCTGAAATTTGACCGATTTGATCAATTTGACCGTATACTCTTTTTGGTCAAATGAGTTAACTTCATTATTCTAATTTAATTAGTTAATTAAACTTTGACTGAAATTTGACCGATTTGACCGTATACTCTTTTTGGTCAAGTCAGTCAAATAAGTATACTTAAGACTTTAATCATATTAAACATTTAAATATTATATTTACTGGTATGGTGACACTTGCTTAAAGCCTCTTCTTCATTGTATATAATAAATAAAATGTCAAAAACACTGATGAATGAAAGAATGACCCACCTCTATGAGTGCAAGTATCCTTACAAGCCTGAGAATTCCAACCCCATAATAAAGAGTATCAAAGAAATCAACGAGCGAATAGATTGCGTCAATGTATATCAAGTTCCGGAAAGTTATAAATAATATATCGAGATAGTCTGCAATCCTCTTTCAAAGAGTCTTCATATAAATAATTTTAAGCAGTGCAATAGTCTTGGAACAAAGGTGCTTACTAAACTCGGCATTAAGATAGAAAACATATAATAAAAGTGCTTCTCGAAATTGCTGGTCTTGTATCCAAACATATTACTAATAGCAGGAGATTGAGATAATTTCAACGAGCAAAAATAGAAATTAAGTGCCACCAACGCAAGAAGAGAATCTTCGATTTCACCGACAATAACTAAGGCACAGATGCTCTTGTAGTTCATTGATTTACTCAAGGCAGGAGAGATACACACTCTTTCATTTCAGATTATATCAAGATGTATTGGCAAAGTACAAGTGATCTCGTTCAAATTCAGGAAATTGAGCCCAGGCTTAAATGGTACTGGGATCAGGTCTAATGGAGAGAAAGCTAATCTCAATCGTCGAGTCACTGCAAATCTATGCTATCAAACATAGTAATGAGATCAATTAGAGAAGATCTATATCCTTTGCCTAGATTTAAAAATGGGGATACGGTGAAGCTATTGATGCCTTGTACCGAGTCATTATCTAAAAGGAAAACCCCAAGAAATGCTGTGTGTGGTTGTACGGGAAAGCAGATACTGGCAACACAAGCATAGACCGGATATTGTAGCAAATATTTGTTTGCGATGTGCTTTAAGAGGGATAATCGCATTTTAAACTACAGCTGATGCCTATAAAATTCCAGCCTCAGATTGTACAAATGGACGAAATGAATGACAAGCATTTCTTCGGTATTGAAAAAGTTGCTAAAATGAAAAGATTGCAAGAGGGGAGCGGCTACTCCACAGAAGTAAAGTACGGGGATGTCTCTTTAGAATATGTAGACAGAGTAGTCGTAATAACGACTAAGTCTTTGCCATTAGAAAAACTTTAGAAGATCGATAGAGAGGCATTTGAGGTCCGATGCCATTTAGTTGACCTAAGTAATGTCTAGAAGAGCTCAAAGAAAAAGTTGCCCTTCGATGCAATAGACTTGGCTAAGTACATGCTAGCACGGTTAGAAGAAGAGAGCACCGTACCCCAACACTCTCAAGAGACGAATTTGAGCAGAGAAATGAGCGGAATTCTTGAAGATGAATTGAACAAAGATTTTTGCACTGAGAACTCATAGCAGTGAGGCAATGCTGTTTGTCATATATATATATGTTTCATAATATTTAAATGTTTAATATAATTAAAGTCTTAAGTATACTTATTTGACTGACTTGACCAAAAAGAGTATACGGTCAAATCGATCAAATCGGTCAAATCGGTCAAATTTCAGATCAGTACCGAAAATCTTAAAAGCATGAAATGTTGAAGAAACCATGGGCTCACAGTAACATAACGATAAGTGTCCACTCTCAAATTTGATCAACAAGCTAATGTATTAAGTGGCAGATAATATATTTAAAATACGAATTATTAATTTATTTATCTAATTTTCCCAATTCAATTGTATTTTGATAATATTAATTTAATTATAATTAATTTTCCAAATTCAAATGTATTTCTACAATATTGGGCACACTTTCCACGCAACTATCAACCTGAGATATTTAATCGCTAGTTTCCAGATATGCTTATTTCTCCTTAAACTATAGCCAAAATTTATAGACGAAATGGTATTACTTTTAAGACTGTCAACAGAGTGAGGAGAGTGATTGACTTAACATTGCCTTTTAATAGTAATAATTTAAAGTTTATATATGTATAAATGCAGTGAGCTATTACTAATAACATCAAGTTCATACAAGCAGATGAAGCAGTGTCCACATTCAACACCTTTATTTATAAGTCTTGGTACAAGAAATATGATAATACAGAGGTCTACGATTAGAAAGTAAAGGTTGTAACTCATGCAATTTTAGCTGCCATTAGTGAATATTCTGGTTTAGAAAAGTTATGTGATTCATCCTCGCTCTATTATGCGAAAGTAGTATATAGAGTTGCTAATTAAGCTGATTAATTAATACAAAGATTAAGAGATCGTCCTGTTTGTTGACAACCTTTTTATTCATAAGACTAAGGATTCTAAGAAAGCTTATGAAGAGTTAAATATAACTCCTGTTTAGAATGTTCCTTGCAGTCCTTAATTTAATGGAATTGAATTTTACTGGAGTTTAATAAAGACCCACTGCTGCTATATCACCTAATAAATGATTTGCCTATAGATACAGTAGACTTGATTCAGAGTAGCTGCAAGAGAGTAAGCATAGATAAGACAACAGTTTGTGCGAGAGAAGGAAGAATGAATGTTTATAAATAAGTTTTAGATTTAAATGAATGAATAAGTTCACATATTAAATTAACCCAAAAAGGGATTAGGCTTCTCCTTCTTCTCCTCTTCTTATGGCTTGCTTAGGCCCATATTTCTTCTCTTAGTGCCACCTCCTGCATCTATGTTCATTTCTTAAGGAAAAACAGAGAAGCATTTTTGTGAGCTTCCTCAATGATCTCTCTGAGATTACTCTTTCTAAAAGTGCCAAGAACATCAAAGTAAAAGATCATTTCTTGAAGCTTGTTTGAGAGTTGTTTCTAGGTAGGAAGATTAACTACCAACTCTTAATCTTTCATCGGATCATCGTAGAGATTAGAGACTGGAATCTCTGGGTAGTTTGGTATTTCGATCAACTTAATTTCATTGTTTTTGAAGCCCATCACAGAGTAAAAGCTTCTAAGAATGAAATGTTGGTACATTACATCATTGGTAGGAATACCAACTAGAGTCTTTGTTTAAATATGCAATTTATTATTTCCATGCTGAGTGAGTTATCGATAGAGATCCTCCTTGCTTATAAATCTTGAGATCATTTCTTAAGCTTCAACCCTCGTCATGGCAGTACTTATGGATTCTATCCTTGTTTCTTCTCTTGTTATTGAATTTCAAATTATAATATACAGAGTTATGGATCCTACTGTTTAAAATCTTAGTGTTAAATATGGGCATCTTATAGGAGGTCGACCTGGTAAAGATAAGTTGAGAAATTTTGCAAAAGCTGTAACAAACTGCAGAGATTGATCTCCATTTTTATCAATTTAGTTCCATTAAATTAGTACTGGTACTAAATCCGTTTAATTTCAATTGGTACCAATTTAATAGTGCCAAAACTTTATTAGTACCTAGTTCTAAACTAATGAGGTTTTAATGGAAAAGTTCCAAAATGGTTCAAAACTTACTCGGTACCAGTACCAACCTGAATTTTTTAAAGTTGTACCGTAATTAAAAATGTTAAGCATAAAAATAATTTATATAGTAATAATCTTATAATAAATAGGAGCTCTAACATCTTAAAATAAACCCTTATTGTTGCTATAGAAGGTAATATACAGAGTAGATATATCTAGTGAGGTTATTAAAGCATTATAGTAGTAATTTAAATTTAAATTTAAACATGGCGGTTAGCTTGAATTGCAAAGCAGTTTCTCTTTGAGCAGTATAATCATTGCTCAATTTTGAGTCCTCCAAGAAACTAGAAGTAATCTATATTAATAGGAAGATTGAACTAAGTGCTCTAGAGTTTGAAGTAGAGGTCTTTAAAATTTAAAATTAAAACAAGAAATTGAGTGCAGGAATGAGAGTCTAAACATAAGTTGAATTGATTGAGGGATGGAACATCAACCAATAGAATAAGTTAAAATATTTTAATGTGAAGACTGCTTAATTTTATTCTCAACTGATTCTTTCTTGAAGAGGTGCATCGAAGAAATACACTCTGGTAGAGCTAAGATCTATTTCAAGCATGATAAAGTCGATGGCAGGTATTAATGCATAATTTATAAGAAGTCTTGTACCCATTCAGCAAAAGTGAAGAAACATATGCAAAAGCTTCACTTATACTAGTTCTTGATTCAAGATAAATAAACTTAAAAGCTTATTCCTGCCAAGAGAAAGTCAAATGTTATTGAGTCATAAAGACAGTAAAAGGAGATATTCAAGAGAGATAAAATGCATGAATTGATGAATCAATAGGTAGGCAATACTATATTAGCTTGCTTCTAAGCCAAAGCTATGAACATATCTGCATTAAATGGAATTGATATTAGCAATTGAAGTGATCACTATTTGCAAATAAGCACAAGGTGTATCCTTGCTGCTATCTAATAAAAATAGAGCAGTAACAAAATTAGTTTGCTAACTACATGATTCTTAGAGAGGCTTAGATAAGAGATTGCAAGAACTTGCTTAAGCTAAATGGTGTCATTTAAGCTATGGTTATATCGCATTAAGGCTTAAGATATATGAAATGACTCTGAGAGATTCTCTAAATAATAACAGATGCCCAGATGATTTGAATAATATACTATCAGAGACGATATAGGTTATAAAGAAGTTGCATGAACTTGAATATGCTCATAGAGATTTTAAGCCTGAAAATGTTATGCTAAACCTTTGCCTTTTAGAAGCAGTTGTTATAGATTTAAATAGAGCATATAGATAAGAGATAGTAACCTTAGCAAAGGTTCTTGGGATACCTGGATACTTCCCAATCAGAGGGAAATGGACTAATTGCTCGGTTTAGTGGAGAATATATGGGGAATTTGAGCTATTATATTAAAGAGCGAAATGAAAAGTATGGCTTACTTTGGAACTTAATTTGAAAAAATAATCAATCAGTTAAGCTTAGAAGTATATCAAGTAAGAAAATGTGTATACAAGGAAATAAAAAAGATAATAGAGTGATAATAATCAGTGCCCAGTGCTCCCTCCTATTCAAGGTAAACATTAGATGGCATACATTTGCCGCTTAAGAGAGCAAGATTCCAGAGGCATAACAATGACAAGGAAATAATATTCGTTTGAATTAAATCACCTAATATTAATTAAATATACATTAAATTCACAAAAAACCTGCGTTTTCTCTAAACCCTTCAAATCAAAGCACTTATAAACTTCACTAAGTAGTTTTGGAGTTTTGAATCATATCTATGAAATGTAAAATTAGAAATAAAGTCTCTGCTCCAGTCGAAAATAGTTAACTTGTCTTTTAGGAATTTTAAATAATTTAAATTATGATTCATTACTTTTTTTAAATTAAAAATATTATTATAGGAATTTATTTGATTTGGGAAAATAAATAATAACTAATTAGTTAAAATATGATAATCTTGGTTGTTAACTTAGTCCTAACTTGGACAATTTGGTACTTGTTTGAAAGAAAATTCAAAATTAGATGGACTTTACTATTTGCGGTACCCCTCTATCGCATTCCTGGAGCGAGTTAACTTGACTTTAATTTGAGTTTTAAATTCAGTTCCAGGAATGCGATAGAGAGGTACCGCAAATAGTAAATTCCATCTAATTTTGAATTCTCTTTCAAATAAGTACCAAATTGGCCAAGTTAGGACTAAGTTAACTACCAAGATTATCATATTTTAACTAATTAGTTATTATTTATTTTCCCAAATCAAATGAATTCCTACAATAATAAAAATCAATGAATATAAATATTTATAAAATTTTAATTAAAAAATTAAAAAACATTATGGATTATTTTCAATAAAATAGAACTAATTAATAATAATTTAACTTTTAAGTTTTACTATTTAATATTGATAAACTAAGGATATATATATCATAAATTTAAGAAACTCTCCTCAAATAAGATATAATAATTTAATACTTTGATTGATATTTTAAAGAAAAATAGAATTTTGATTCATTTTTATGAGGATTTTGTTAGGTTTTACTGTATATATTTCAATAATTAAGCTTGCATATGCGAAGTTTGAAGTAAGTTGATTTAATTAATTTTTTGAATAACTCTTTCAATTGCGAAAAAAATTTAAATAATAATTGTGATCAACTTAAAGATTTTCTAACTTCATGTCTGGTTCAACACTAATCCATGATTTATAAATTTGTAAGGTGAAACCGACTATCATAATAGAGTTTGGATAGATAGTTTCTAAATGGTTAAACAAATTGAAATTGAACTTTTCAACATCATCTTAGTGTAAGATTAATAAATACATAGCTCATCTTTCTCACTTAGAGAGAGAGAGATGATGTATAAGCCGAAAAAGATGATTCTATTTTTAGATAAATTATTAGTTCTCAAACTAAAGACTTATGGAAGAAATATGAAAGACTAAACTTAATTACAACTGTATTTGTTCTTACATATAGTATTCATAAAAAAAAAATTTATTAAGGGTTATTGAAAACCCTAAAATCCTTGAAATATGTTGATTCAATTTTAAATGATTATAAGTAAGCAAATTAACCTTTCTTTTTTATTGTTTTAATAGGGTTAATGAAGGGGATTAGGGTTTAAATATAATTTAATTTAGTGTGTAATGCTATTGTTTAATTTTTCACTCAAACAGTATTTTGGCATCATAAGGCAGCTTTCTAAACTTTATTTCTCCTATCCAACTTACAATTTAGTCTTTTGTATGGTCAGCTCTGTGATTAGGCTTAATGATTATCTACTCAGCCATATCTTTCATTCTACCTTTTATCTTATTCTAGTCTAGATATTGCCCATACATCCCACTTAATATCACCATCTCTCCAGTCCTCTCTTTCTGGAAAGTATCGAGGAGTACCATAAACGTTGCCAAGTCCTGAAGCTTCAACTCTTTATGATCTATTGAAATCAATTATTACTACTCTGAGAGGTAAAAAGTCAAGCATAATATTCTCAGGCTTCAAATCTCTATGAACATATCCTAAAGTGTGGAGCTCTTCATTTAATACTCCAAAACCCTTTCAGTAGTTAGATTAAGTATTTGATTGATAAAAGTAGACTATTGGTGCATACTTTATTAGGGTTTTATATGATTTATGTAGGGGCTTAATGTTTAAACATTTGCAATTTTAGTGAGTATAACAAGCGAGTTTTTTAAGTATTTCACACAAACATTAGCTTAGAGTCATGTGGCAGTTCTCTGAATTTTATCTTTCTAAGTTGATGTTTGATTGTTTCTATTGTTTGTTAATACTCTTAGCTTGGCTTGATAATAGTTGAGTATGCAAGTTCTCTGAGACCTCCATTTATTTTATTTTTTTAGAGATATTATTTAATTCTCTGCTTAGAATCTCTCTCACCCTTGCAGATAAAGTAATCGTTTATTGGCATGTCGCTCTTTATTATTATTACTGCTAGAGCCCAGATATCTCAATAAGTATCTCCATCTCTTCAGCCTTTCTCTCTGGGAATTACCATGAGTACCGTATACTTTTCCTAATGCAGAGGCTTGCACTCTTTGAGCACTGTTGAAATCAATAATATAAACTCTATGAGGTTGAAAGTCATCATAATGTTCTCTGGCTTTAAGTCTCTATGATGATAGCCAAGCTTGTAAAGCTACTCAATACCCTATACTATTTACTGCACGATCTAGCCAATTTATCTTTGGTATCTATTGTCAGATAAAAATTCTCTGTAAGTCATTTCAAGTAAAGGAAGTCTAAATACAACAATATCTTTTCCAAGTAGTTTAGCAGCTAGCTAAATAATACGCTCACACTCTCTAAACTTTGCTTGTCATAGAGTATAATACTCATAAGCAAATTCCATTTAAAACTTGTCATCACCAAGGAAGTAATTGAATGGATATATTTTATAGGGATATTAGTCATCATTGATGACTTTCTTCTCTACTTTATCCTCAAGAGTGGGGTAACTTTCAGGACGAGAATCTTTGTCAATAATTTTTAAGATAGAAATCTTCATCGCCTCAATTTTTACCTTAATTTAATTTATCTCAGAGACAGGAAACTTTTTGACTTCTTTCTTCATTTTGACTAATTTCTATACCTCAACTCTAAGAGACTCGGCAGTATTTCTCGATCTTCTTTTTTTATAAGAATCTTTTTCCTGTAGGTTCATGAATAAAGACAAAACTTTTATTGTGCTTATTCTTTAAGTGCACTTTGAGGTCTCTTGTATGAGAATAGGGCTTCTCACAAAACTCGCAGATATAATTGCCATCTTTTTCTTAATTCTTGAGGTATAGTCTATGCATACCATTGTATATATCTCTCAAGTGTCTCTCGTTAGTTGACTTGTAAGGGAAAACTTTATTGCATTCTTTGCATTAATATTTAACTTTGGCTGGTAATATTGAATACTCTATGGTGGGTTGTTTAACCTCCTCCTCAATTTACACAGCTTCTATGATAACCTACTTATTATCTTATATAAATTTAAAAGCTATACTGGTCAAAGTTGTCATAAGTAGACTCCCACTGAGTACAAGCGTCTCTGGTCTCTACTTTTTTTGGTTGCTGGAAAGATTATTTATATTGACTTTACTCAAGTTATGCCAGTACTTCTCAAAAGGTTAGCGCTCATTTTAGTTTGTTGATATATTCTTTTATGATAATGATAAAATATACCTTGATAAACTATAATAGTAGAGTATATGATACTCTAGTAGATTCTATCCTGAGAGGTAAGAAAATTAAATAATCATAGAAGACCGTAAGTTGACATATTTTATGAGATTTTTATACGTTTTAGTTAATTAAAATACTCTTAATGTAGTTTTGTCTCTCAAGGAGGTCCTCAAAATCAAGTTGAAACTTAATTTGGAAGATCTCCTTAAATAATTATACATTAATAAGAGCAACATAATGGAGATAGATTGATAAAAATGGAAATAAATTTGTGAAACTTGGAGCAAGTTTTTCAATGCTTCTCGTCATATCTTTTCAAGGTTGACCTCCAGTATGTCCCCCTATTAAGCAGTAAGATTTTAATAAACTTAGAATGGAAATTTATAATTTAAAATTTTATTAAAATTTATAGAAAGAGGAAGCAATATGGAGTTTATGAATGATGCTATGAAGAGAATTTAATCTCAAGATTTAATAGGAAAAATTTCGAAGCAAAGAGGACCTAAATAGATATTGGTAAAGCAAGGTAAGTTTTTAAGTAGATTAATAAATACATTATAGTTGGATTGTTCTTGATAACTTATAAGGGAACTAAAAATCCCATTCTTAAAAGCATTATTGAGTGAAGACAATAAAGCTTTTAAGTCTAATGAAATTAGGATGATTGAAATTCCTAACTACCCTGAAATATCAGTGACAAACCTATATGACTATGCTATGAGTGATCCTGACGTAGCTCTCTACCTTCCATCAAAGCTACAGATCTCTAATAAGTTGCCAGAGAGAAACTTATTCTTTGGTGTTCTAACAACTCTGAAACCTGAGTACTTAAATGAAGTTATTTAAGAACTCATAAGAAACACTACATCACCTCTCCTAAAGAATAAGAGAAGCAAGGTATTAAAATAAATGATACCTGGCTTTAGGAACTCCAAAGACATCGTTTCATCTCAAGTAAGTTTAGTCTTCTAACTTTATTGAAAACCTGGTACTGCGATATACTTGATGAAAGATTGCAGCAAATTAAACAGAGAGAAAGTCACAAGCAAAACATGAATTGAGTAAGAGACTCTTTAGAAATTTCTAAAAGCCAGACGAGATGAAAATAGATGCAGGGGCTGGCACTAAGAGAAGAAACATGGGCTCAAGCAAGCCTTAAGAGGAAGAAAAGAAAGAGAAGCCAAATCCCTTTACGGGCAAATTTAATATGCGAACTTATTCATTCGTTTAAATATAATACTTATTTATAAACACAAAATCTCCCTTCTCTTGCGCACACTTAAGCTTTCTCATCACTAACTCTTTTAGCAGCACTCTTAATAAAATTGACTGTATCTATCTTTAAATCAAGCATTAGATGGTAGAGCAGCAATTTCTTTTAATGACCTTTAAAATAACCCCCCAATATAATTCAATTCCTTTGAACTAAGGGCTGTAAGGAACATTAAATACAGGTGTTATATATAGCCTTTCATATTCCTTCCTGGAGTCTTTAGTTTTATGGACAGATAAGTTATCTACAAACAGAATATCTCTTAGTCGGAGTACTTATCTCTGAGTTTTTGCAAGAACTTAATATATTATTCGGTCTTAATTGATTGAGAGTGGATAACATAAGTCTCGAGGCCACTATCTTCACTTATTCCACCAAGAATAGCATGAGTTTACACCTTAACCTTTTAATCATAAACTTCTATATTACTATACCTCTTGTACCAAGACCTTGATATAAAGGTATTGAATGTAAACTGCCTCATCAGCGTGTATAAACTTTATATTATGCTCTTAAGACCTTTGCATTTAATTGAATATATAATTTAAATTAGTCTTAAAAAACGGAACATTAAAGTCAATCACTCTCTTAATACAATTGACTGTCTTGTAAGAAATTCCGTTCTTTTTATATATGTTAGCTATCAGCTTTCTAGGCTAGAGAGAAATGAGCCCAGTATTTAAGAGTCTTATCATTAATAAGATAGTCAATATGATGCTGCTAAATTTTTAAGAGTCTCTTAGGCTTAGAATTAAGATGCTATCTCTTTAAATTCAATGCTAATTGACTGTGTGACCTCACAGTTGCTGGAGATTTATGGAGTAGCCTTGCTATAGACGTATAATTCAGAACAGGCTTGAGTTATTCACTATATTAATCACGTCCATATCGCAACTTAAACAATAAATCTAAATACTCACGTTATAAACTGACCCCAAACCTCGCATAGGCTCACTCAAATTACTATATTTAAATATAAAATCCCAAACATAATTCCTATTAAAACTCTAATAAATAAATGCACTTATAGTCTTCTTTTATCAATCATAATACTGAAGGGGTTTTAAGTTTTATTACTTTAACAAAAAATGGAAACTGGGACACTTGTAAATGGCGGCCAACACATTAAAACTTAAAAAATATATAATAAGAAATGCATATATTATATTTTAATCTTAAAATGATGGTAAGCATCTTAAAATTCTGTCATTTGCCTTATTCTAATAACGAGACCTGATATTAACACTTACAGAAATGAATTATAATAATAGATGTTTATTCATGAATCTACATGAAAAAATTATTTCAAAAAACTTTAATATATACCTAGTTTATTATAGTAAATGCACAGAAGTGAAGTTTTAATGTTAATTTTTTATAATGAGTATTATTCTCTTTTATACAATAAACTTAAAGAGTACATGCATATTTTATAAAGAAATTTCGTAATTTTTTGAAGTAAATCTTGTATATTTTAGACTGAATCTTCACGACGAAATGAATGATAGTGAATAATATATCAAATAACATATGCTAAAGATAGATTATGTAGAATTTTCACGACTAAGTTGAGGTCATTAGAGAGCTTAGTAAGCTTGATAATGTTCTCATAGACATAAAGGCTGAGAACAGCATGATTAATTTAAATATCTTAGAATTTACATTATTGATTTTAACAGACCTCATAACGGTTCAAGCCTATAAATTATAAATTTTTTCGTGCTCATAGCTATTTATAAGAGAGAGAGAGAAGACTGGAAAGAAGGATAAAATAAAAATTTTTAGGGAAGTTTCCTGTCAAGAAAATTTTTATTTTTTTATGGAATTATTTTTTTGACAAATATAAAATCCTTTTATGATATTCACATTTTTGTGATTAAAGTAATTTAATCTTCTATTCATAAAGTATTACAAGATCTACTTTATTTGAACAATATTTTCATTAATTTAACATCTTAATTTCTATTAGTAATTCTCAATTTTTTATTGTAAGATTTATAATAATAATATCGTTCTACATCTCAAGTTATAAAGTTGCAATTTAGTTATTTATCTCTAAAAATTGTTTAATTTTTCCTTTAGCCATTTAATGAGTAAAAATTATTGATTAAAATATTTTATATTTATTTAATAAAAATTTTGGGGGGGGAAGTTTCCTACACCGGTTTATGATAAAAAAAAATTTTAGGGAAGATTCCTGCACTCTTTTAAATTTTTTTAATTTTTATTTTTTTAATTAAATTAATCTTTATAAAAACTATCAACTAACTTCAGGACTAATTTCAACATTTAATTATACTTTAATTTTTTAATCAATAGTCAATATCTCTCTTCAGATTCCAACAACTCTGACAATTTTCATCTAATATTTATAGGTTCTGTTAGTAATTCCAAATATTTTATCCAATTTTTATTGAAATTCTGATTGATTTTTTCTTGTTCTTACCATGCCTTTATAATGTTAGACTATATTTTCTTTAACTACTTCAATGATGAGCGATATGCTCTTAATATTTAATGGGTAAAAAATATTAATTTTGTTAATTTATGTCAAATTTATTAAATTTAACAAATAAAAATTAAACCGTGCAAGAAACTTCCCCCCAAAATTTTATATTAAAAAGTTTACTTGACAGGAAACTTCCCTTACCCCAAATTCAAATATTCTAATAGTTTTTTACCTATAAAAACTTCAATATATATTAGTTAATAGAAGCCTTTATAAATAAGAAACTCAATAAAACTACTAAACGGGGTTTAGGGTATTAGTTAATTTAAACATTTATATATATATATTATATTTTTATAAAATAAAGTAATTGTATTATATATATATATATATATTATAAGGAAAGCTAATAATCTTCTAATACCTAGTTATCTTTATTCAGGAAACTCATATCAAGCGAGTTGTAATTCAAAGTTATAACTATGCCAACTATTGCTTAGAATATTCCGAATATAAAACTATAAAAGAAGCCAGTTTTACGGAGCCCCTCTGTTTCCTCCGAATAAAGACCCAACAAAGCTTCTGGAAATAAAGTTTAATTTCTATTAATAAGCGAGTATAATTAAAATGTGGAGACTGTTAAAATAAAATCAAAAAAGAGATCAAATATTATTATGATCATCTCAATATACATGAGTTAAGATCTAACAGTCACTAGTTTGAATTATGTTTGAGTAGATCCTTATTTAAATTTAATTAACTAATCAACTAACTAAAAATGGAATTTTTGCTTTTTTATCATCTTTTCTGACATTTTTATTTTTGTTCATCGTTCAAGTAGATGGTGTAGCTGATCTTCAAGTTGTTTCATAATTTTCATAGATATTTTCAAGGGTATCTTCAGGGTATCTTCAGGATATCATCCTCAAAAAATTTAAAGTGTGGGGAGTGTGGAGTGTGGAGTGTGTGGAGTCCAGCATCCACAAAATCAGTAGTAATAGCAGTAATATACTCAAAATCAAGTATTATTATGAGTTTGAGAGTTTTTCTAAAATTCATGGATGTGATACTTAATTGTGAACATGATGTCGATAAAAACAAAGAAAAAATCAGTAATCTAAAATTTTTAAATTCTCTAGAATTTCAACCAGACTCATAATAATGCTTGATTTTGAGTATATTACTGCTATTACTACTGATTTTGTGGATGCTGGACTCCACACACTCCACACTCCCCACACTTTAAATTTTTTGAGGAAGATATCCTAAAGATACCCTGAAGATATCTATGAAAATTATGAAACAACTTGAAGATCAGCAACAGCATCTACTTGAACGATGAACAAAAAAAATAAAAATGTCAGAAAAGATGATAAAAAAGCAAAAATTCCATTTTTAGTTAGTTGATTAGTTAATTAAATTTAAATAAGGATCTACTCAAACATAATTCAAACTAGTGACTTTTAGATCTTAACTCATGTATATTGAGATGATCATAATAATATTTGATCTCTTTTTTGATTTTATTTTAAAAGTCTTCACATTTTAATTATACTCTCTTAATATTCGGATGAATATCTATAAATTCAATTTTTTACAAAATTATAGTCAGAAATTAATTCTTATTTAAATAAATGCACAGATTAATCTATTATTTAATCAAATACATATTAATAGTTAATAAATATGATAATTATTTTAATTTATGACAGTATACGCATTTTAGGCACAGACCAATACTGTTAAAATGGAAAAGGTTAGATATTCGCTTGCGTATGAATTTGTTAGATCTTATGCATCTTCATAACTAGAAGTTAAAAGATTAAAAAAATTGCTTTAAATTTTTAACAAATAAATAAATTTATAAATGAAAATGAAAATATATATTTATTCTTATCCAATTAAATATTTGTAATAAATAGCAGAACTAAATTTTATTTTTTGTACATAAAATTAATAACTTTAATACTTTTATAAAACAATAAATTTTAAATTTAGATTTTGAGTGTAATCAAAATTTTGTACCACATGAGTCTTTGAATATATAACCCATAATTAATTAAGAACGAAGATTAGGAGTTAAGAGTAAGCATATTAAAATTAATATTGTTAAAGTATAATTGATTTGGGGAAATTTAATAATAAAAATCTAACTGTATTTCTGATCAATTTTAACTGTCTCTACTTAAACATGGCTCTAGTCCTAATTTTATTAGATAATCTTTTAATTTTAAACTAAATGTACATTATACCTCAAACCCCTGAAGTTGTTTGATTGTGTTTTATGAATCATAAAAGTAGATTATTAGTGCATACTTTATAAGTTTTAATAGGGTTTATGACGGAGTTTAGTATTTAAATATTAGTAATTTAAGTGAGTATATGCGAGGTTTGGGGTCTGTTTATTATTGTGAGTGTATAGATTTATTGTTTAAGTTGCGATATGGATCTGATAATTACAGTAGTCAACTATTTAAAATAGGTTGGAGATAGCAACTTAGTTTTAAGCCTAAGATACCTTTAAAATTCTAATAGCATCATGTTGACTATCTATATAATGATAAGTCATTGTAATATTGGGCTAATTTCTCTCTAGAAAAGAGAGCTGTGATAATTCATCCCCATTTTCTAGAACTTCATATCTCAGCATAGCCCATAGCTAACAGATATAAAAAGAATGGAATATTTTATAAGAGAGTCAATCGCATAAAAGAGAGTGATTGATTTTAATGTTCAATTTTATAATGATAATTTAAATTATAAATTCAATTATTTTGAGAGGTTGTAAGAGCTTAATATAAAGTTCATACACTCTGATGAGGTAGTATTCACGTTCATTACTATTAAATGGAGGTCTTGGTATAGGAGGTACAGCAACATAGAAGTTTATGATAAAAAAGTTAATGTGTAACTCATGCAGTCCTTGGTGAAATCAGTGAAGATTGGGCTAGAGACTTATGTTATCAACCCTCGCTCTATAAAAACTGAATAATACATATAGTTTTTGCAATAGCTCAGAGATAAGTATCCTGACTAAGAGATCTTCCTGTTAGATGATAACTTATCAGTTCATAAACCTTAAGACTCAAAGAGGTAATATGATAGGCTAAATATAACACCTGTATTTAATGTTCCATATAGCCCTAAGTTCAATGGAGTTGAGTTATATTCAAAACCCCAAAACCTTTTCAGTAGTTTGATTAAGTTTTTGATTGATAAAAGTAGACTATTAGTGCATACTTTATTAGGGTTTAATAGGGTTTATGTAGGGGTTTAATGTTTAAATATTAGTAATTTAAGTGAGTATATGCGAGGTTTGGGGTCAGTTTATGACAGTGAGTATATAGATTTATTGCTTAAGTTGCGTTATGGATGTGATGAATATCATGATCAACTCAAGCCTATCCTTAATTACACGTCTATAGCAAGGTTACTCCATAAATCTCCTGCTACTGTTAGGTCTGAGCATTGAATTTAAGGAGATAGCATCTTTATTCTAAGTCTAAGAGACCCTTATAATTTTAGCAACAACATATTGAATATCTTCTTAATGATAAGACTCTTAAATACTAGGCTCATTTCTCTCTAGCCTAGAGGGCTGTGATGTTTCATCGCCAATCTCCTGAGCTTCACATCTCTGCTTAATCTATAGCGAACATATATAAAAAGAATGGAATATCTTACAAGACAGTCAATCGCATTAAGAGAGTGATTGACTTTAATTAGAAAAATTTGTTGAATCGGCCAAATTATAGAATTCTAAATATTCAAATTCATAAAACCGAGATTTATAATATACAAAAATCTCTATTATAATTAATAAAATAAATTAATACTCTTTAAGTATATCAATGATTAATCCTGCTTAACTTCAACATTTTAGTCTGAAATATTTACTTTAAACTAATAGTAGATTACTTTCTTGTCTCCTCTCCAATTAAATACCACAATTAGGATATTTATCATCTAACCTCTCAATTTTAACTCCTTTTTTAATCATTTATTTATTTTAATTATTTTTATTTTGGCGAGCTACCGTGAAAAAGTTGATCGTGGTAGCTCGCCATTTTTACATTTTCTAATTATTTTATCAATTTATTTGTAAATATTAAGAAATAGATTTATTTTTATATAATGCTTAAACGTATAATCATTCCATAAAATATCTGTTTTTAAAGATTTTGTACATGAATATGTTTGTTAAATAAATTAAAAATATTTGTTATTGAGTATAATAAATGAACTTACGTTTCTTGGAAATGTATTTCCATTTTTAAGTAAAATTAAATACATCGAGTAAATTAAATGTGAACCAATTAAAAATGAAGAATTTAAAAACAAAGCATTTATATTAGATAATTTTGTGAATAAAATATTAAAAGGTTTTAAAATTAAAAATGGAAATACATTTCCAAGAAACGAAATTTCATTTATTATACTCAATAACAAATACTTTTAATTTATTTAACAAACATATTCATGTACAAAATCTTTAAAAACAGATATTTTATGGAATGATTATACGTTTAAGCATTATATAAAAATAAATCTATTTCTTAATATTTACAAATAAATTGATAAAATAATTAGAAAATGTAAAAATGGCGAGCTACCACGATCAACTTTTTCACGGTAGCTCGCCAAAATAAAAATAATTAAAATAAATAAATGATTAAAGGAGGAGTTAAAATTGAGAGGTTAGATGATAAATATGCTAATTGTGGTATTTAATTGGAGAGGAGACAAGAAAGTAATCTACTATTAGTTTAAAGTAAATATTTCAGACTAAAATGTTGAAGTTAAGCAGGATTAATCATTGATATACTTAAAGAGTATTAATTTATTTTATTAATTATAATAGAGATTTTTGTATATTATAAATCTCGGTTTTATGAATTTGAATATTTAGAATTCTATAATTTGGCCGATACAACAAATTTTTCTAAATGTTCCATTTTATAAGACTAATTTAAATTATATATTCGATTAAATGCAGAGGTCTTAAGAGCATAATATAAAGTTCATACACACTGATGAAGCTGTATTTACATTCAATACCTTTATATCAAGGTCTTGGTACAAGAGGTATAGTAATATAGAAGTTTATGACTAAAAGGTTAAGGTTTAAACTCATGCAATTCTTGGAGGAATAAGTGAAGATAGTGGCCTCGAGACTTATGTTATTCACCCTCGTTCTATAAAGACTGAATAATATATTAAGTTCTTGCAATAACTCAGAGATAAGTACGCTGACTAAGAAATTATTCTATTCGTTGATAACTTGTCAGTTCATAAAACTAAAGACTCAAGGAAGGAATATGAAAGGCTAAATATAACACCTGTATTTAATGTTCCTTACAGCCCTTAGTTCAATGGAATTGAATTATATTGGGGATTATTGAAAGGTCATTATAAGAAATTGCTGCTCTACCATCTGATGCATGATTTAAAGATAGATACAGTAGATTTTATTAAGAGTGCTGCTAAGAGAGTCAGCGATGATAAAGCTAAAGTATGCGCAAGAGAAGGGAGATTTTGTGTATATAAATAAGTTTTAGATTTAAACGAATGAATAAGTTCACATATTAAATTTGCCCGTAAAGGGATTTGGCTTATCTTTCTTTTCTTCCTCTTAAGGCTTGCTTGGGCCTATGTTTCTTCTCTTAGTGCCAGCTCCTGCATCTATGTTCATCTCTTCTGGCTTTTATAAATCTTTGAAGAGCCTCTTACTCAATTCATGTTTTACTTGAGACTTTCTCTCTCTGTTTAATTTGCTGCGCTCTTTCATCAAGTATATAGCAGTACCAGGTTTTTCTATAAAGTTAGAAGACTAAGCTTACTTGAGATGAAAGGATGCTTTTAAAGTTGCTACAGCCAGGTATCACTTATTTTAATACCTTGCTTCTCTTTTTCTTCAGGAGAGATGCTGTATCGTTTCTTGTGAGCTTCTTAAATAACTTCATTTAAGTACTCAGGTTTCAGAGTTGCAAGAACACCAAAGAAGAAGTTTCTCTCTGGCAACTTATTAGAGAGCTGTAGCTTTGATGGAAGGTAGAGAGCTACGTCCGGATCACTCATAGCATCGTCATATAGGTTTGTCACTGATATTTCAGGGTAGTTAGGTATCTCTATCATCCTAATTTCATTAGACTTAAAAGTTTTTTCTCTTCACTCAGTAAGGCTTTAAGAATGAGATTTTAGTTCCCTCCTAAGTCGGCAAGAACAATCCAACTATAATCGATTTATTAAACTTAGTTAAGAACTTACCTTGCTATACCAAATATCTATAGAGGTCCTCTTACTTCGAAATTTTCCTATTAAATCTTGAGATTAAATTCTCTTCATTGCATCATTCATAGACTCCATCTTGCTTCCTCTTTCTAGAAATGTTAATGAAAGTTAAAATTATGGATATCCATTCTAAGTTTATTAAAATCTTACTACTAAATAGGGAGGACCTACTGAAGGTCAACCTTGAAAAGATATACGGAGAAGCATTGAAAAACTTGCTCCAAGCTTCACAGATTGAATTCCATTTTTATCAAACGATCTCCATTAAATTGATCCTAATAATGTTAATTATTTTAGGAGGTCCTCCAAATTAAGTTCAAACTTTATTAGGAGTTAAATTTTAAGGTTAAAACTTAATTAGGAGCATATTAAATTTATAAATGTTTAATAACTTTACCTCCAAATTAAGTTCAAACTAGATTTGGAGGACCTCCTACAGAAACAAAACTTCATTAGGAGTATTTTAATTTACTAAAATGTATAAAATTCTCATAAAATATGTCAACTTACAGTCTTTTATGGTTAGTTAATTTTCTTACCTCTCAGCAAACAATCTACTAGAGTGTCTTAAACTCTACTACATAAGTTTATCTAGGTAGATCTTATCATTATTATAATAAAATATATCAGAAAACTAAAATGAGCGCTAACCTTTTGAGAAGAGCGGCATTACTTGGATCAAGCCAATAAAAGTTATCATTCCAGCAACCAAGAAAAGTAGAGACCAGAGACGCTTGTACTCAGTAGGAGCCTACTTATGACAAATTTGACAAGTCTAGCTTTGAGATTTAAATATAAGTTAAGTAGAGGTTATCAAAGAAGCTGTACAAATTGAGGAGAAGGTTAAACAACCCGCCATAGAGCATTAATAAATACCAGCCAAAGTTGACTATTAATGCAAAGAATGCAATAAAGTTTTCCCTTACAAGTCAACTTATAAAAGACAATTAAGAGATATACACAACGATATGCCAAGGTTATATCTCAAGCATTAAAAGAAAGATGGGAAGTATGTCTGTGAGTTCTGTGAGAAGCCATATTCTTCATACTAGAGACCTCAAAGTGCACTTAAAGAAAAAGCACAACTAAAGTTTTGTCTTTATTCATGAACCCACAGGGAATAGATTCCTCTAAAATGGTTAAAATAGAGGCAATGAAGATTCCTATATTAAAAATTATTGACTTAGATTCTTGCCTAGAAAGCTACCTCACTCAAAACCCCAAAACCCCTTAGTGAGGTTTATAAGTGCTTTGATTTGTAGGGTATAGTTGGGGTCTTATTGGGGTTAGTAGAGAAAGTGCAGGTTTTATGTGAATTTTAAGTATATTTAATAATTATTATGCGATTTAACTCAAACAAATTTTATCTGCTTGTCTTTATTGTATCTCTTGAATCTTGCTCTCTATAGTGGTTCGAGTATATCGTCTAAGAATTATCTTGGATATGATGGTGCTCTTACAATTATCATGTCTACAATCTGTTTGATTTCTTTGCAGATATCGTCCTGATTTATATGCTTACTCGCTAAACTTATTGATTATTTCTCTTATTTGGTACCATAGTAAGACATGCATTCCATGTCACTCTCTAAAATTATAGCAGCTACTGCCCATACATCCCACTAAACTGATCCATTCGTCCACTTCTCTCTTATTGGGAAGTAGCCAGGAGTGCCAAGAACCTTTGCTAAAGTTACTATCTCTTATCTTAAGGCTCTATTGAAATCGATAACTACGACTTCTAAACGGCAGAGGTTCAGCATTACATTTTCAGGTTTCAAATCTCTGTGAACATATCCAAGTTAATGCAACTCCTTGACACCCTATATCATATCTGATAGTATATCATTCAAATCATCTGGGTATCTGTTATGATATAAATAATCTCTCAGAGTCATTTCACATTTCTTAAGTCTCAGTGCGATAAAACCATAGCTTAAATTAACACCATCTAGCTTAAGCAAGTTCTTGCAATCTTTTCTCTATGCCTCTCTAAGAATCATATATTCGTTAGCAAACTCATTTTAGTATTGCTCGTTCTTAAGGAGATAGCTGAAAGGGTACACCTTGTATGCATACTCATCAACCACTATAAGCTTTGCTTTGTTAGGAACACTTATATGCAAGTAATTCTCAATACAACCACTTAGATTAATTGCATTCAATGCAGGAATGCTAATAGCTTTTGCTTGGAAGCATGCTAGAATTGTATTGCCTGCAGGTTAGTTCATCGATTCTTATATTTTCTGTATCTTGAGCTTCTCCTGTAACTCTCTTTAAGACTCGAGAGTATTTGATTTTCTTTTAGCTGGCACAAGTTTTTATGTCTCTTAATCTTAAATCAAGAATTCACTGAGGTGATGCTTTTGCATGTGCTTCTTAACTTTTGCAGAGTGAGTATAAGACTTATTAAAAGTTGTGCATTAGTACCTTCCATCCACTTTTTCATGCTTGAAATATATCTTGGCTTTGCCAGAGTGTACCTCTTTAAGGTGTCTCTTCAAGCTTTGTTCTGTTGAGAAATGATTCTAACAGTCTTCACATAAAAATGTTTTTATCTTTTCGATTGGTTGCTGTTCTTTTAGCTCCTCAACATAATCAATTTAAGTTTAAACCCCTATCTCTGCGCTCTCCCTCTGGTTTAATACTTCTATGATAAAAACCTCTGCTTCAAATTCAAGAGCTCTTAGCTCTACCTCCCTCTCAACATAAATGATTTCAGGCTTTTTAGTGGAGCCAAAGTTGAGCATTGATTGACCTGCTCCTAAAAGTTCTGCTCTACGATTTAAGTTGACCGCCATGTTTAAATTCAAATTTAAATTTCTATTATAAAGATCTTAAAGCCTCTATAGCTATATCTGGACTATATAGGAGTTGCAACAGCATAAATGATGGTTTTATCTAAGCTCTAAGACTTCATATTTTTACTCAATTTATAAGTATAATTTTCGTAATTTTACTCTTAAATAATTTTGATTCTGGTACCAACTCAGATAAAGTTCAGGTTGGTACTGGTACCAATTAAGTTTTAAACCAGATTGGAACTTTTCCATTAAAACCTTGCTGGATTAAAACTAGGTACTAATTAAGTTTTGGTACTATTAAATTGGTACCAATTAAATTAAAACGAATTTAGTACCGATACTAATCAAATTTAAACAAATTTAGTACTAATTTAATGGAACTAAATTGATAAAAATGGAGCTCCATCTCTGAAGTTTGTTACAGCTTCTGCCAGCTTTCTCCACGTATCCTTACCAGGTTGACCTCCTATAAGATGCCCATATTTAATACTAAGATTTTTAACAGTAGGATCCAGAACTCTATATATTAAAATTTGAAATTCAATAACAAGAGAAGGAACAAGGATGGAATCTATAAGTACTGCAATGAAGAGGGTTGAAGCTTAAGAAATGATCTCAAGATTTAGAAGCAAGGAAGATCTCTATCGATACCTCACTTAGCATGGTAAGCATGTGACATATACTTAATCATATACTATAGTGGGTTTATTCCTTCCAACGATGGAAGGTACCAAAATCTCATTTCTAAGAGCGATACTCTGTGATGAGAAGAAAGCCTTCAAAAACAATGAAATTAAGTTGATAGAAATACCAAACTACCCTGAGATTTCAGTCACTAATCTTTACGATGATGCGATGAAAGATGATGAGTTGGAAGTTTATCTTCCTACCAAAAAACAACTCTCTAACAAACTACCAGAAAGGAGCTTCTTCTTTGGTGTTCTTGGCACTTTAAGAGAGAGCTATCTCAGAGAGATCATTGAAGAAGCTCACAAGAAACGCTACTCTATTTCTCCTGAAGATTAAAAGAAGCAAGGCATACTAATAAGCGAGACCTGGCTTGCGGAGCTTAAGAAGCATCCATACCTCTCTAGTAAGCTTTGACACATAACTTTGTAGGGAAACCTGGAACTGGTATATTCCTAATGAAAGAGCATGCGAAGGTTCACAGAGAGAGAAAGTCATAGACTATTTATGAAGTGAGCAAGAGACTTTATAAAGATGTTTAAAAGTCAGAAGAAATGAACATAGATGCAGGAGCTGGCACAAAGAGAAGAAATATGGGCCCAAGCAAGCCATAAGAAGAGGAGAAGAAAAAAAAGCCAAACCCCTTTATGGGTTAGTTTAATATGTGAACTTATTCATTCATTTAAATCTAAAACTTATTTATAAACATTCATTCTTCCTTCTCTCGCACAAACTGTTGTCTTATCTATGCTTACTCTCTTGCAGCTACTCTGAATCAAGTCTACTGTATCTATAGGCAAGTCATGCATTAGGTGATATAGCAGCAGTTTCTTGTAGTGGGTCTTGATTTAACTCCAGTAGAATTCAATTCCATTAAATTAAGGGCTGTAAGGAACATTGTATACAGGAGTAATGTTTAACTCTTCATAAGCTTTCTTAGACTCCTTAGTCTTATGAACTGAGAGGTTGTCAACAAACAGGATGATCTCTTAATCGTTGTATTTATCTCTCAGCTTATGTAGGAACTCTATGTACTACTCTCGCTTAATAGAGCGAGGATGAATAACATAACTTTCTAAGCCAGAGTCTTCACTAATACCTGCTAAAATTGCATGGGTTACAACCTTTACTTTCTAATCGTAGACTTCTATATTATCATACTTCTTATACCAAGACTTATTAATAAAGGTGTTGAAGGTAAACACAGCTTCATCAGCGTGTATGAACTTGATGTTATTAGTAATAGCTCTCTGCATTTAATCATATATATAGTTTAAATTATTACTATAAAATGGCACTGTAAAATCAATCACTCTCTTCACTCTGTTGACAGTCTTGAAAGTAATACCATTTCTTCTATAAATATTGGCTATAGTCTAAGGAGAGATACGCATGTCAGGAAACCTGCGATGAAACATCACAGCTCGCTAGTCTAATGGAAAGTGTGCCAAATACTTCAAAGTCTTAGAGTCGCAGAGGAAGTCAATATGAGCCTGAGAGAACTTTTATTTTCTTGCAGGATGCGTTCAACAACCAGAATTAAAATGCTAAACAGCTAGCAAGCAGTGATACCTAACAGTTGAGGCACTCTTGCGTAATAACTTTGCTATTGCTGCATAATTTAGTACAGGTTTGGCTTAGTCTATATTAATACACGTACCATACCTAAGCTTAAGCAGTAAATCTAAATATTACTCATCATAAATCGACCCTAAATTTCGCTAATTTCTATTTCTCATTTTGTAAATTGGCCTAATTTCTCTACTAACCCCAATAAGACCCCAACTATACCCTACAAATCAAAGCACTTATAAACCTCACTAAGGGGTTTTGGGGTTTTGACTCTTGAAGATAAAATAGAGAAGAGAGTCATTACTGATGACAAATATGCTTACAAGATATATCCATTCAATTACTTCCTTGCTGATGACAAGTTCCAAATGGAATTTGCTAATGAATATTATGCTCTTTAAAAGGCAAAGTTAAATGAGTGTAGGCATATCATCTAGCTTGGTGCTATTTTACTTGGTAAAGATCATGTAGCCTTCAGGCTTCTTTTACTTTAAATGACATACAGAGAATTCTTATCTGACAATAGATGTTAGAGATAAATTAGCTAGATAGTATAGCAGATAGTTGAAGGGATTGAAGAGCTTCACAAGCTAGGTTATGTTCATAGGAGACTTAAAGCCAGAGAACATCATGATGAACTTTTAGCCTCTTAGAGTTTATATTATTGACTTCAACAGAGCTCAAAGAGTGCAAGCCTCTGCATAATTAAATGTATACGGCACTCCTGGATATTTCCCAGAGAGAGAGGATTGGAGAGATGGAGACTCTTATGGGATATCTGGGCTCTAGTAGTAATAATAATAGAGAGCGACATGCCAAGAAACGATTACTTTAGCTGCAGGGGTGAGAGAGATTCTAAGCAAAGAATTAAACAATATTTCGATAAAAATAAAATAAATGGAAGTCTCAGAGAACTTGCATACTCAACTATTATCAAGCCAAGCTAAGAGAATTAACAAACAATAGAAACAATCAAACATCAACTTAGAAAGATAAACTTCAGAGAACTGCCACATGACTCTAAGCGTATGTTTGTGTGAAATATTTTAAAAAACTCGCTTGTTATACTCACTTAAAATACTAATATTTAAACATTAAACCCCTACATAAACCCTATTAAAAACCCTAATAAAGTATGCACTAATAGTCTACTTTTATCAATCAAAAACTCAATCAAACTACTGAAAGGGTTTTGGGGTTTTGATTGGGGCCTATTGAACGGATACTACAAGAAAATTCTGCTCTATCGTTTAATGAACGATCTGAAAAAAGATACTGTTGATTTTATTATTAATAAAATACGTAAAAATAGGAAATTATAGAAATAAAATAAATCAATAATTATAACCAACTATAAAAAAGCATTAAGTTGTTGCTGTGCATTTTACAAATAAATTTAATGATTGTAGTCTTTAGCACAAAATTATAAACCCAAATATTTATGAACATTCAAAAACCCTTAATGAGATTAATAATTACTTTGATTTCTAGGGAATTTCTTAAGGGCTGGGGTTATTGATTAAATGCGAGACAAAAATAGCAAAATTTCGAAGTCAAATAATGATGAAGAATTTATAGATTAAGTGTTTAAACTGCGTTATGGATGTGATGTATAGTGAATAAGTCAAACTAGTACTGAACTATAAGTCTATTGCACTGCTCTTAAAGCTTAGTCTATCAACTGTTCGTTCTCACTGCTTGAAAGCTGTGTAATTAAGCAATAATAGCTGAATTCTTAGCCTAAGAGGAAGTCAAAGTTTCTATAGAAGCATATTGACTTTCTTATCAATGAAAAAACTTTGAAGTATTGGGCTTCTCTCTCAACCAACGGGCTACCATGCTTTAGTCTGTTGCATACATTTATAAACGAAATAGCATCTCTTGCAAAGGTAAATCGTATCAAGAGTAATTGATTTCACTCTGCCATTTTAAAACAATAACTTAAATTATATTTATAATTTAATGCAGAGAGTCTAACATAATAATGTAAAGTTAATTCATGCTGAAGAGGTTGTATTTACCTTCAACACTTTCATCTAGAAGCCTTGGTATAAGAAGCATAGTAATATAGAAGTAAATGATTAGAAAGTCAAAGTATTAACAATGGCAATTCTTTGAGGTATTAGTGAGGATGCTGGTTTAGAAACTGTTATTATTCTTCAACGCTCTATTAACAGAGAGCTTTACTTTAAGTTATTAGAACAGCTGAGAGAGAAGTACTTTGAATAAGAGATTATACTATCATAAGACAAAAGAAACAAGTAAGAGTTATGAACAACAAAGAACAACACCATTGTTCAACGTGACTTACAGCCCATAGTTTAATGGAATTGAGTTCTACTGGGGTATACTAAAAAGTCATTACAAGACTGCTGCTATACCACTTGATGCATGACCTACCTATCGATACAGTCGATTTTATAAAAAGTTCAGCTAAGAGAGTTGATAATTAATTGGCATAAAAGTGTGCTAAAGAAGGTAGAGTGAAAGTATATAACATATTTAAAATCTTTAGTGGGAGCTGGCTTCTCTTTCTTTTCTTCCTCTTAAGGATTGCTTGGGCCTATGTTTCTTTTCTTAATGCCAGCTCCAGCATCAAAGTTCATTAACTCTGGAGGCTAAATATTTGAATAAAGTAATTTGCTAACTTTATACTTTGTCTGCGGCTTTCGCTCTCTGTTAAGCTTGCTCTATTCCTTCATCAAGAAGATGCCATTACCAGATTTTTATAAAGAGTTAAGCTTGAAATTTTTCTTGAAATATAAGGGTGCTTCTGCAGCTTTAACAGGCAGCTCTCACTTATCTTGATCCCTTGTTTGTCCTTATCTTCTGAAGAGATGCTGTACTATTTCTTATGAAATTCTTGAATAATTTCTTTCAAGTAATCACCTTTTATTGTTGCAAGTATGCCAAAGAAATAGTTTCTTTTGGGTAGTTTATTTGACAACAGTTTCTTAGTAGGCAAGTACAGTGAAACCTCTGGGTCTTTCATAGCATCATCATATAAGTAAGCCACTGAGATTTCTGTATAGTTTGGAAATTCTGCAAACTTACATCTTAAGTTTTCATTGCTTTCTTTTATTCGCAGAGTATTGCTCTTAGAAATGAAATTTTAGTACTTTACATCGTTGGTAAGAACAAACCAACTACATAATCAAGAATAGTTGCAATGAGTACTTTACCTTGTTGCACCAGGCAGCGAAGCTAATCCCTCTTGCTTCAAAATCTTTGAATCAATTTTTGTGCTTGCACTTTTTTTATTGCATCATTTATTGTCTTCATCCTGTTTACAGATCTAAGAAATGATATTCAAATTTAAGTCTATTGATTTCAATTATATACCTCTATAAGACTTACTATTAAATATAGCCATCTTATTGGAGGTCAACCTCTAGGAAGGATATGGAGAAGGTTTAGAGAACTGGTTTCAAACTTGAGAGATTGAAATCAATTTTTTCTGTTATACTTCCATATTTTTAAATTTAAATTGGTACGTACTTAATTAGGAGCATTAATTAAAGCTAGTACTTAATTAGGTGCACCTCATAAATAGGTGCGTGCTGTAATCAACTTATTATTGATAGTAAAAATGTTTACTTTCTCACCCATATTTAGAGCTGGTTCGTCTCTTAGTGCTCATTTTTTTGCGCTAATACTCAAAAAACCTCCCTTTAAACTTATTAGGTTGTATAACTCTCTTATGAGCTCTGAGTTATATTGGCAGTTTTATAATTTTCAATTCAAATTTAAATATGAGAGCTAACATTTTAAGAATAATTTCAGCACTTCCATCAATCTAAATGAGACTTACCTTTGGCAGCAATAAAAAGTGTGATAACTGCCAGATGAAATCTCATTAAGAACTACTAGAGCTATCACTTGAGGTTTTTGTTATTAAAGTAGAAATTAATTATAGAAAATATATGGAGAACAAGTGTGTAAGAACTAGAGAGGAGGAGAAAGTTAGAAAAGAAATTTTCAATGTAAACAGATGAAGTTGAAGTATATATTTGTGAGAAGTGAGAAAGAGACTTCACTCATAAATCAAGCTGGTACAGGCATTTGAAGTTCCATTAGGAAGCTAAGCTACTTTACACTTAAAGCATGAAAAGGTTTATGGAAAGTATGATTGCTTTGAGTGCCATAAGCAGTACTCTTATTAAAGAGACTGAATGAAAATCTATTAAATGCCCACAAGAAAGATATAGAAGTTGGAGATTAAGACATTAAACTGAAGTTGCTCAACAAAAGAAAAAGCAAGCGAGCCTCTATATGTTGCTGAGCTTTAACAAGCAAGCAATTCAGACTATGTGAGGATTCTAAGCAACATTTTAGCATCAGAGGTCACTTAAATCATGATTAATATATTACTAGAAAATTCCAGTACTTGCATTGATTGATTTAGATACTTCTCTCTAAAGTTACCTAATTTTGGAGGAATCCTATGACAAGTAATTTATAAAGGATCATCAGTATGCTTTCATGGTATATCCTTTCAACTATCTTCTTAGTGATGATAAATATTAAATGGAGTTTACTAATGAATATTAAAACTCACTCAGGCTAAGTTTAAAGAGTGCAAATACTTAATAAAGAAAGATGCTATTCTCCTAGCCAAAGATCATGTAGCTTTCAGACTACTACTCTTTGAAATGACACTCAGAGATTTCATTACTGATCAAAGAAATTATAGATAGCTTGCATTAATAGCAACCTAAGCTATAAAGGTATAAAGGTATAAAAGAGCTTCATAAGTTAGGCTTTGTTCAAAGAGATCTCAAGCCTCTGAGACTATAATGTTGAACTTTCACAAGTAACAGTAACAATTATTGATTTCAACAGAGCCTTTAGAGTGAAAGTATCAAGGCTTGGGTGTTATGGGAACTCCAGGCTATTATCCAGAAAGTGAAGACTTGAGAGATGGTGATTTTCAATGGGATATGTGGGCTTTATCAGCAATATTAATAGAGTAAAATATACCTCGCAACGATTATTACTCTTCAAGGTGCGAAAAGGATGCAACGAAAGAATAAAGCAATTTATTAATAGATTACGATTAAAAACAAAATTAAAAAATTATTAAGGATTCAAGGAGAAAAATTAATTAGAAAATTATCACAAAATGCAATTTTATAATAAATAAAACTTAATTTTTCTCCATGAATCCTTAATTATTTTTTAATTTTAATTTTTAATCGTAATTTAGGGTATCAAAATTATATGGGACGGTAATCATTGAGTTTTGGAAATGTCTTTTTCATTAAGGATTTTCATGATTCCAGAGCTTTGAAGGAAAGTCAAAAAAAATTCAGTTTTATGGGGGGGGGGGTTTCCTATTCTAGAATTGTGGGGGGTATCCAATTTTAAAATTCCTTTTTTTAAAAAAAATTTCATAAATGGACTATCAGTTTAAAATTAAAAGTTTGGGGGACTAAGTTTCCTGTAATGTGAATTTTTTATATTAAATATTATAATTTAAAATTTTTTACTCAATAAATGGCTAAAAAAATTTTTAAAATTTTAAGAGTTAAATAATTAATTGCAATTATTTTCTAAAATCATTACTTGAGATATAGAACGATATATATTTTTTTTTAATTCTTACTAAGAATTTTGAAAACTAATTGAAAATGAGATGATATATTAATGAAAATATTGTTCAACATATAATATATTTTGTAATACCTCATGAGTGATAGGTTAAATTTTTGAATTACAATATGTATAAATCGAATGTAAAAATAATAATTCCAAATTTAAAAAAAAAAAAAATTGAAAATTTTCTTGAGAGGAACTTCCCTTAAAAAGGCTTTTTATCATAATCCTTGACAGGAAACTTCATCCCCTAAAAGTTTATTGAATCAAATAAGGATTTGAGCCATGTGTAATTAGAGGCAGTTTATATTGATCAGAAATACAGTTAGATTTAATTTTTGATTTTCCCCAAATCAATTATACTTTATCAATATTTTTATTGGCGTATAATTATAATGTTTGATCTAATTATTAAAACTAATTACTCGACTATTTGTGCTTATATAATAATCGAACCAGGGTGTGAAAATTTGCTTTTAGCATAATTATATTTATTTTCAGCCAATAATTATAAATTTTAAATTTAATTGTTCTTAACACCGACCCTATTATTAAATTAGATAAGTAATTGCTAGGAGAGGTACCAATCTCACTTAGGACTTTCTAATAGAGTTTCTACTACACTAAGGCCTACTGAGGCAAAGTAGGAGGTTGTTGGGCGCAACGCATGAGGACCAATCGACGGGGTTCAATCTGTCAGATACTGCACTCCTCGAGTGGGCTAGACATCATGATTTCCCTGTATAGATGAGTTTGCCTGGCTTGAGTTCAGCTTTCAAGGTAATAGGGAGCAAGATGGAGGTCAGCTCTGCCTTCAAAATGGAGAAGTCGAAAGCCAGTGAAGCCAACGATAAGGATTTTTCTCCCACACCGAGTTAGAGTGTCGAAGCTACCACAGCAAAAGGACAGGGATTAAGTTTCCCAGCAGCGGTGGGACCGGTTAGTGTTTTTCTCCACTCCCAGTCATCTATTTGAATTCAAGAGCTCTGTTGTTCAGGTTATGCTGATAACATCTCGTTTCAAGAGGAGATTAGGTGATAGCGGAAATAGTTTTTTAGGAGTTTTCTACTTCATGACTGCCACGATACAGAATTGCTACGTCTACTAACTCAGATACGTCTTCGTCACCACTAAGATTGATGGTTTAATTTTACTATTAACTAGTGAATGACAAATTTATTTGATTAATGAATCATTAACTACTACTCTCCCCAACCCTCGAGTCTCAATTGATCTATGGAGTTTTATATAAATATATTTGAGAGAGATAAGTTTTATTATCTTCTAATTCTTTTTAAAAATTAAATATTATCTTGAATATTGATCTTTCTCATCTTGTACAAAATCGAATTAAAGTGGGTCTACATCTCTTTTAGCTGTAAAGAAACCTCCAATTGAAAATCCAGCGTAAATAAGAGTAGGTATCAATTAAAATAAACGAGAAATGCACTTATCCTTAAATGACTTGCCAGGGGGGATTCCTTCTTTAAATTTTATATGTCTCTAAGGGGGAAGTTTCATGCACCATACATAAAAAATTTAATATTTATAAATTTAAATTTCTAAGAATATTTATCATAAATTATGATATAGAAATTAATAAACAAGCGAATTCAATTTTTAAAACAAATCGCATTAATTATTAATAAAAACAATTATTTTGGCATTGTTTTTAATGCATAATTTGATAAGAATAATAATATTCCTTGAAAATTATATTTTAGTAAAAGTGATTAAGTATTTAGTAATGGAAATTAAAATTTCAAGGTCTCTAATATATTTAATGTCACAATATATAAAATTTAATACAATGGGCAAGTAATTTCCGAAGGAAGCCTGTAATTTCAGCAGGGGGAAAACAAAGGGTTCAGGAAACCTCCCCAAACTTGGTTAAGTTTATGGATTTTTCAGATTTTTTAAGAAATTTTTCAGTAAAAATTAAAACCTATTATAGAATTTATTTAAGTCATTACTCATTGATATTATTTCTATTATTCATTTATTACTGAGTTTGTAAAATTTTCATTATTTAAAAGGTTAATATAAACTATTACTGATAATTAGATAAGACAGAGTTTGGAAGATACATAAAATTATTATTTTTGCAATAAATAAGTTGCTTTAAAAAGAATTGCTTAATAGTATCGTAGAATTGATATAACCCCAAGAGTAATTTTTTAGAGAATCGTGATTATGATAAATGCTGAAGTAATATACATCTATAAATATTTAGGAAAAAGTCAAAACCCATTAGAGAGATTAGAAAACCAATGTAAAGTGAAAAATAAAAAAAGTGATATATTATTTAATTTAAACTATTAACTATTAAATATTTAAAATTTCAAAACATAGCAGACTATTCTGCAGTCGATATTTAGACTAAAACCAGTCCAAGATGGGTCAAATTAGGTTCGCTTGATCGCCCTTTCAATATTATATGGTATACAAGTGTTCGGGGCTCAGATCTCAAGCCATGGCGAAGTTGCGCTTGATGTACTTTTGCCAGTCTCCCGGTCCTCAAAAGAATCACATTCTCGCTCTTGACAACAGCATCAGGGAATGCCCAGACTCTCACGAGAAGAAATATAGGTGTGGATATTCTATCGCCTGGGTCTCCTCTTCAGCATTGGATTTTAGATATTTCGATAACTAGACGCGGGGATGAAGTAATGGGTATTGAGTGGCATCTGGATTTTATTGATAAGCAAGCAGGAAAGCATTCAGCTGCTCCATGAGTTTGGTAAGGAGTGCTCAGAAATTAGGACTTCTTTTTGAGTCGATAATGTCTGATTGACTAGGGTCTGCGCAAGACCAATTCATCCTATGATGGTTTGGCCCTAAGAGGAGCGTTTTTGCACAAATATTTAAGAAATTTGCAAAAATAAATTATTTTTGCTTCAGCTTACTTATAATCTACCATGAAATATTTAATAAACTTAAATTTAACAAAAAAGAAATTAATTAAAACAAACCCTTATCACCGACAAAAGAATACCCATAAATCAAAGCGCAAATAAAATTCATTAAGGTTTGGGGTTTTGATTATATTGGATTTATTATTAAGTTATTTATGAATAATTTAATCTGGCATCAAATTATAATCAATAATTATATTAATCATTCAAATTCAACTAATTAATACTATATCAATAATTTCAATTTTACTATATTTTTTAATCATATAAACATAAGTTAATTCTACAAAGCATTTATAAAAAATATGTTTTAAGTTTTAAAATATCATAGACCATATCTGAACCTTCGACAATAAAATAGCAAGAGATAAATATTAGATATTTGTTTAGCTCTTCCTCCTAACGATTAGAAAGTCGTGATTAAACAAGGTTGTTTATTCCAGATCCAAGTCCAACAAATCCCACAACAAATTTATAAAAATATTTATATTTCATAAAAATATTTAAAATAAAGTCTTAAAATAAGTGATAAAATTAATTTTTCAAATTATCTGTTTTATATAATTAATTAAATTAAAACTTTGTAAAATTAATAAAATAACATAAGTTTTTATCTTTAAATTTGCATATAGAGATAATGGATTCAAAACCTCAGAATCCCCTAATGAGATATATAAGTGATATGATTTAAGAAAATTTTAAGAAAATAGGGTTCTTTATTTAATGAGAGTCATTAATTTAAAATTTATTATAATTAATATATAATATCTCAATAAATATAATATAAATAAGCTTTTGTCATGAAAAGCATTACTTTTCCTTCTTCCAAGAGTCGATCTTATAGTAAAAATTGTTTACTTCTCTGTGGGATCATGTAGCCAACAAAGAATTTGAAGCTGATACTTACATTCACTAAAATTGCTAAGACTTTAAAAGTTTCACTAAGATTTGTTCGTACTGTATGCTAACTGAAGAAGTAGAGTTTTTACGACATTTAGAGGTCCTAAAATATTATTAAAAAAATACCTTAATAAATGAAAGAATATCTCATTGCGTAAGAAACTTTATGTGAATGGAAAGAATTTTAACTAAACACCTGAGCTAAAATTTTTAATAGACTCCACCCTGACTTTAGCATTACTCCTTCTCAACTTCAATACATTTACAAAGTCATGAGATCAACATACAGATTAAATAAAAATAAATAATAAAAATAGATAAAATAAATGATAATCGGAAGGTTCTCTCAGCTTTTAAGAATGATAGACCTAGGCAAAAAATTATATACGTGGATGAAGTCATCATCAAACCATATGTTGTTTCGCAGCGCTCGTGGGCGTGAGTGGGGTTAAACTAAAAACTACATAAGAAGGGACTATTGTTTAAGACTTTTGCATCGGTAGTTGCTATAAGCAGGGAGGTTGATAAACAAAGCTCAAGTCTATGAATATGAATGAAGCAAAGGCAATGATCGAGTACCTTCAATTCTAAAAATTTAACAAAAAGGTTGTTTTATTTAGATACTATATGAGAAGCCACTATAGCAAGATAGTCTTATAAAAAGTTAAAGAATGCAAATAAAAATGTTTGTTTAATGCTCCATTTTTTCCCAGAATTCCACTGTATAGAGAAGGTGTTTTTTTAAACCAAGAAAACGTATAAACAGGAATTAATTGCGAAGATTTTAAGATAGGTGAGGCTCAGTACACTAAAATTATAAAAGACTCTATTGAGGTTATTCAACTAGAGAGACATGGAGAAGACGCAGATTGAACGACAAATTAAAAAATGTTTTTAATGCAAAATAAATTAGCTAATGAGAAAAAGTCGATAAGAAAGATGCAATCAAAACCCCAAAACCTTTTAATGAGATTTATATGGTCTTTGATTTGTAGGAAATTTGTTAGGGGTTGGGATTATTAATAGGTTTTAATGTGAAATATATAGTAAATTTATTTAATTTAATCACTCAAAATGTACTTTTTGATCATGTGAGAGAGGCCAAAAGTTTATCTTGCTTAACCACAACTCAATCTGTTCAATTGATATGTCTGATCTTGAGTTTGGTTTTATTATTATTGATTCTTCCATTATTTTTATTGATTGAGAGACTCTGATTTTGTCTATAAACTACATTATTCTTTGCTTAGCATCTTTTCGCACCTTGTATAGTATAGTCGTTGCGAGACATATCGCACTCTATTATTATTGCTGCTAAAGTCCACACATCCCATTGATAGTCTCCATCTCTGCAGTCTTCTCTTTCAGGATATAAGCCTGGAGTTCCCATTACACTTCCAAGCCTTGATACTTCCACCCTTAATGCTCTGTTGAAATCGATAGTTGTCTCTTACGGGAGAGAAGTTTATCATAATATTCTTAGGCTTCAAATCTCTATGAAAAAAGCCAACTTATGTAACTCTTTTATACCTTTTAATATTTAAGTTGCTATCAAAGCAAGCTACTTATGATTCCACCCCTACTCCACATAAAAAATGAAGTCTCCCTAATATACCCTACTTTATATCAAAAATCATATTCCTAAGGTCTGAATCGACTGACATCATGACATCTCACTTTCATTACAATTTTTACTCGTAAAATGAAATAAATTTTTCAAAAATTTAAATAATAATTTTAATTGATATTTATATGTTATTTTTAATTTTTGACAACTCTCTTTTCGTCCGTCGACTATTTAAGAGATATACTCCCATAGGAAAATAATTTAATTTTAATTTTTCTTTGACTTTTTTAATGCAATAAGTTATGCACATAAAAATATTACAAAATTAACTTTCAGCATAAATTAACTTCATTCGATTAAGTATAAAATATTAACATGAGTAAATTTTCTCAAAATATCATTTAATGTCTAAAATAAAGTTTATTATATCTTAATTTATGAATAAATTTAAAAGTATTTTTTATGCTAAGTTTACCATATAGAAATAATAATAAATTTAAAAATAATAATTACTTTTAAATTTATTCATATATTATGATATAATAAACTTTATTATAGACATTAAATGAAATTTTGAAAAATTTACTCATGTTAATGTTTTATACCTAATCAAATGAAGTTAATTTAGTAATTTTTTTTATGTGCATAACTTATTGCATTAAAAAATCAAAGAAAAATTAAATTCAATTGAAATATTTTTTCCTATGGGAGCATATCTCTAAAATAGTCGACGGACGAAATGAGAGTTGTCAAAAATTAAAAATAACATATAGATATCAATTAAAATGATTATTTAAATTTTTGAAAAATTTATGTCATTTTACGAGTAAAATTGTAATGAAAGTGAGATGTCATGATGTCAGTCGATTCAGACCTTAGGAATATGATTTTTTATAAAAAGTAGGGTATATTATGGAGACTTCATTTTTTAAGTGGGGGGAGGGGTTGGGGGTGGTACCTTTGTTTAGTGACTGGGGGAAGGGTGTGGGAGGGTACCTAGGGGTGAACATATACTTTAGACTTGGCTTATCTATGCTCCTTCATATGTCTGTACCAGCTTGATTTATGAGCGCAAACTCTCTCACATAGCTCACAAAAATAGACTTCAACTTCATCAGTTTGTATAGGAATTTCATTTTTGCCTTTCTCCTCCTCCCTCTCTCCCACACACTTGTTTGCCATTTATTTTCTATTATTAATATCTATTTTAATAACAGAGACCTCAAGTTATAGTTCTGAAAGTTCTTTTTGAGAGTTCATCTCGCAGCTATCACGCTTTATATTGCTGCGAAAGGTAAGTCTCATTTAGTTAGATGGAAGTCCTGTTTTTTATTATAATTTTAGCTCTCATATTTAAATTAGAATTTAAAATTATAAAACTGCCTCTAAAACTCAGAGCTCATAAGAAAGCTTTGCAACATTATAAGTTTTAATAGAGATTTTTGGAGTATTAGCGAAGAAAAATGAGCACTAAGAGATGAACCAGCTCTAAATATGGGTAAGAAAGTAACTATTTTTACTATCAATAATAAGTTGATTATAGTACGTACCGATTTAGGAGATGCACCCAATTAAGTACGTACTGCTTAAGGAAGTATTTTGTGATTTTATTATTAAAATTAGGGTGCTCCTATTTAAGTACTAGCATTAATTAATTCTCCTAATTAAGTACTAGCATTTAAGGAGCTGCTCATTATTAAGTACGTATCAATATATATTAAAAAATATGGAACTATAACAGTAGAAATTGATATCAATCTCTCAAGTTTGAAACCACTTCTCAAAACTTTCTCCATATCCTAATTAGTAGTTGACCTCCAATAAGATGGCTATATTTAATAGTAAGTCTTATAGAGGTATATAATTGAAATCAAACTTAAATTTGAATATCATTTATAAGATCAGAAAACAAGATGGAGTCAATGAATGATGTAATGAAAAGAGTGCAAGCACAAGAAATGATTCAAAGATTTAGATGCAAGGAGGATTTGCACCGCTACCTGTTGCAGCAAGATAATGAACTCATAGAAACCAATCTTTATTCTGTAGTTGGTTTGTTCTTGCCAACGATGGAAGGTACTAAAATTTCATTTCTAAGAGCAATAATCTGCGAAGAAAAGAAAGTATTGAAAACTTAAGATATAAAGTTTGCAAAGATTCCAAACAATCCAGAAATTTCAGAGACTTACTTATATGATGATGCTATGAGTGACCCAGATGTTTCGCAGTACCTGCCTAATAAGAAGTAGTTGTCAAATAAATTACCTGAAAGAAACTATTTCTTTGGCATACTTGCAACAATAAAAGCTGATTACTTGAAAGAAATTATTCAAGAATTTCATAAGAAAAAGTACAGCATCTCTTCAGAAGATAAGGACAAACAAGGAATCAGATATATGAAAGCTGGCTTTCAGAGCTGCAGAAGCACCCTTAAATTTCAAGTAAGAATTCAAGCTTATCTCTTTAGAAAAATCTGGTACTGGCATCTTCTTGATGAAGGAATAGAGCAAGCTTCACAGAGCGAAAGTCGCAGACAAAGTATGAAGTTAGCAAGAGACTTTATTCAAATATTTAGCCTCCAGACTCAATGCACATAGATTCTGGAGCTGGCAACAAGAGAAGAAACATAGGCCCAAGCAATCCTTAAGAGAAAGAAAATAAAGAGAAGCCAGCTCCCACTAAAGATTTTAAATATGTTATATAAATTCACTCTCCCTTCTTTAACACACTTTTATGCCAACTAATTATCAACTCTCTTTGCTGAGCTTTTATAAAATAGACTGTATCGATAGGAAGGTCATGCATCTGGTGGTATAGAAGCAGTTTCTTGTAATGAGCTTTTAATATACCCCAGTAGAACTCAATTCCATTAAAATATAGACTGTAAGGTACGTTGAACACTGCCGTTATTCTAAGTTGTTCATAACTCTTCCTTTTTCTTTAATAAACAGAAAGATGATAAAAAAAACAGTATAGTCTCTTATTCATGGTATTTCTCTCTTAGCTGTTCTAAAAACTTAATATACTGATCTGTCTTAATAAGCAAGGATGAATAAAATAAGTTTCTAAGCCAGCATCTTCGCTAATACTTCCAAGAATTGCCATTGTGTATACATTAACTTTCTAGTCAAATACTTCTATATTACTTTGCCTCTTATACCAAGAATTCTAGATGAATGTGTTGAATGTAGACACAGCCTCGTCAGAATGAATAAACTTAATATTATTCTATTAGGCTCTCTCTGCATTTAATTATAAATATAATTTAAGAGTTGTTGTAAAATGGCAGAGTGAAATCAATCACTCTCTTGATACGATTAACACCTTTGTAAGATATACCATTTCGTTTATAAATGTTTGCAACAGACTATGCAGAGATCTTCAACTCAGGGAACTGGCGGTGAAACATAGTAGCTCGTTGGTCGAGAGAGAAGTGAGCCCAATACTTCAAAGTTTTATCATTAATAAGATAGTCAATATGCTTTTATAGAAACTTTGACTTCCTCTTAGGCATAGAATTCAGCTATTATTGCTTTAGTTATACTGCTATAAGACAGTAGGATCGAACAGTTGATGGACTTCGCTTTAAGAGCAGTGCAATAGACTTATAGTTCAGTACTGGTTTGACTTATTCACTGTATATATCACATCCATATCGCAGTTTAAACACTAAATCTATATACTCTTCATCATAAATAGACCCCAAAAGCTTGCTATTTTTGTCTCGCATTTAATTAATATCCCAACCCCTAACAAATTTCCAACAAATCAAAGCACTTATAAACCTCATTAAGGGTTTTTGGGGTTTTTAATGTAGATAAAAACATAAGCTTCATGTTTCCTCCTACTCATAATTTATGAAAAAAAATCACTCAGAAAGATATTTCGATTTTAATGAAACTGAGAAAAAATTCAATCAAATTTCAGTATTTTGAGGATAATAATTCGTATGAATTTCTTGATGAAAGACTCAAAAATGATACAATGTAGATCTTGATTAAATACACAAAAACTTATTTAGATTATGCCCTCAAAGAATATGGAGGAAGAGATAAGTTAGGGAGAAGTTTGAAGAAGGGAAATTTTTAAAATAGATGTTTCTCGATGGGAAGAATAATTTGTGAATGAAATTTAGTCGTTAAATAATTTTCTACATCTTTTACTTTAGAAAACTTTGTCATAGCTAATTTCTTTAGAGAGATAATAAATTATCAAGATTTAAAAAATTTAAAAGTTTATTTTAAAGGGTCTACAGCTAAGATATGATAAACTTAATTTGATCAATCGATGACTCAAATTATTGGCTGTTAAAAAATATCAAATTCAAATCAATAGCAGTTAAAAAACTAATATAAAATCAAAAAATAATAAAAATCCATATTAAATTTTCCTTTTAATATATATTTTTAAAATTTCCCATTTTAAATCTATTTTGAAAAAATAATAATCCTACACCCTAATAAATTTATATAAATCAAAGCACTTATAAACCTCATTAAAATGTTTTGGATGTTTTATTCTTTTAACGACACAAAATTTGCCAATGCACCGATTTTAGCTTAAGTAGATATAAAAAAAAATATCCTAAGAATCCTATTAATTTATTATATTTTATAGATTATAATATTTAAATATAAATAAAAAAAAAGATTGAGGGTCCCGGTCCCCCTTCGATGACATCTTAATCATTTATATAAAACCTCCAAGTCCCATTCAAAAATTTTTAAATAAAATAAATTTATAAAATATAAATGGAATTTTCATGTATCGTTCTTTTTAATTAATGATAATAAATTAAATAATAACACCATTTATTTTTAGTAATTGCAGATGCTTTTTTAGGAAAATATTTTATTTGCTTTAAAGTAATATAAAATTTCTAATTTCTACTTATATATAAACTGATATTGAATAACAATAAATTATATTGATATTTTATTAAAATTATAAAAGTTATCAAAGTTTGATTATTTTATTTGATTATTTAAACCTAATAAATAAATAATTTTTTATTTGACAAATTACTTTAAATTTACAATAATAAAATTTTTTCTTAATTTATTCGAATATCTACATATCTATTTTAACAGTAAAATTCAACAGCACTATAAATTTAATTCTAAAGCTATAAATAATTTAAAAATTTATACTTTATAATTAAGTCAACATTAGAAAATTATAAATTTAGCATAAAAATATTTTTAAAGTTGTTTGAGTTATGATTTATTTTTTAATATATAATAATTTATTTCATTATTGGATAATTTACAATTAATTGATATAATGAGATGATGTTTATTTTATTTATAAAATATATATGTTAGTTTTACTTATATGCTATTTAAAGTTATAATGGATGAAATGGATAGTTTATATCCATTATATTTAAGTCCTCGTATAAAAAAAAATTGTTTATTTACAAAATTACTATTTTTTTAATTTTTTAATATTCCTTAAATATTAAAATTAAATATCTAGATATCTAAATTATTTAATTTTATAAATTGAATTCGGGGAATTGAACAAAATTATATGGATATATATTATTACTTTTTTGTGTTTATTTTGTGTGAATTTTTCAATAGATAAATTTGATTCATTAAGACTTTACTATTAATAATACTTTGCATGCTTGAAGAGAGATAAATTTACTTTTTTATGTTGTTTTTTCAATTAAACTCTTCACAAAATAAAAGTGTATATATCTCGTTTCTGAATAGAGATATCAATTAAAATCACCAACAATAAAGTATTTCAAAGATATAAAAACTAAATCGAACAAGCACTACAAATATAATTTTTATAAATAATTATGAACTCAAGAAAAAAAAATAAATTTAATTTAAAAATAAGCAACGAAAAATCATTTATTTAAAACAATTACACATATTTATATATTTATGATATTATCTGATAATTTTTTAAAGAGCTGTTAATATAGCTATTATGTAACTAAAATATAAAAAATTATATAATGATTTATAAAGATATTTTGAGTACTAATTTTTTAGTATTGAATTAAGACAAGGTTTAATATTATAATCTTTTATATCAATATCTTATCATTGAATATTAATTTTAATGCTTTATTAATTCTAAACAAATTTGAATATTAAATCAAATACGGCAAATAACAAATTAGCATTTAATAAGATTAGTTAAGTAAATAAAATAAACTAAATTTTTTTAAACATCAAAATCTCCATTGATTCTTTTTAAGCATTTTGGCATTTACATGAATAGATAATTTTTTGTAAAATTAAAGCAAACCCACCCTATACAATAAAAAAAAGTATTTACGATTCATTAAAATCAATTTAAATAATAAATTTGAAAATTAATCTGTATTTCAAATTTGTTTAAACTAAATTAATTGTTGATAATGTACAAGAGTCAAGTAATGAGCTAACTATAATACAAAATTATTAATAGGTCATAATCATAGGGGGGGTTATAAAATAGTTCAAGAAATGTTGTTTCTATATGCAATTATAATAAAATAATTGTAGATCAGTCCATATTCATAAAAAAATTGCCTAGCAGGTCAAACAAACCACCCTAATGTACTATTTCTTTTTGTAGTCTTGTAGAAAATTCACGCTAATCAAGATTGTCAGAAGCGCCATTTAGCTTGCGAGCAATAGTTTTTTTAGCTATGACCATTTCAAAGTTTATTTTTATATATAAAAACATCATAAAATTTTCGAAAAAGATTTATTAATTTTTTAAATATTTTCTTTAAAAATGCATTTTAATATCCTGATTTAAATAATTATTCTATTGTTCATGATTATTACCTATAGAAAATTTTTCGCATTTATTTTTATAATAATGAATTATCAAGTAAAATCTTAGATTAAGTATTATAATGTTTAGAGAGAAAGGATCTAAAATCACTTGTGCAATGTCACATTTAGTACAATTTGCTGGATGATAAAAAAAAAATAAAATATGAGATGTTCAAAATGTTATAATAAAAGAACAATGAAACAATATTTAAAAACTTAAAATGTGTAGATAAAGCTTTTTGGAGATGCAAAACTAAATCTTGTAAGGCATAGGAAACAATAAAAAATGATGATGGATTTATCACAAAGTTTTCAAAAATATCAGGTTTATAAATTAATACAATTTATAGCTATGCATTTTTATTATTGAAGAAAATTGATTGAAATCAAAAGAGCACTAAGGATTAAAATCTCGCAAGACTTAATAGCAAAAATCAGAAAGTAAATATTTAATTATTATTAAATTAAATAAGATTTGGATCAAATGAATAATCGTATAAATTGATGAAATGTGTTTCAAAGGAAGAAGAAAATATCATAGAGGAAGGGTGAGAATCATAAAATAAATTTGGTTATCTGGAATTATCGATAGAGGGTCTGATAAATTGTATATAAAGCATGTTTAAAAAAGAAATATAGAAACACCTTAACCAATCATTACAAGAAAAGTTGAGATCTGCAACATATGTATGCACAGACTCCTGGAAAGCATATAATGGTCTAAGAAATGTTGGATGCAACCATAAAAAAGTCAATCATTCAAGAGAGTTTGTAAATTAAATTGACCGATAGATTCACAGTTAATCAATTGAAAATCGATGGATGTTATTAAGATAGACAAAAAATGTATGAGAAATTTGTCAGATTAAATAAAGAGTATTTTTTAACAGAATTGTAATGGAAAACTGAATATAGAAAAGATGATAAGAGATTTCTTCAATAAACAAATATTCTTGCAAGATATTGAAATATTAACAATTAATTAAAAAAAATATAAGAAACATTAATTAATTTAAATCTGTACATTAAAATTCATTTTTATAAAAAATATTTTTTAAAAAAAAAAATTTTTTTTTCTAAATTTTATGAAATTTTTGTATAAATAAATGAATTTTTCAAATTGTCATACCACAGAAATTATTGCTCGAAAACAAAAGGCGCTTCTGACAATCTTGATTAGCTTCAAATTTTCTACAAGACTAAAAATAAGAAATAGTACATTAGGGGGTGTTTTTGACCTGTTAACCAATTATTTATAAAATTACAATTTTTTTCAGAATAAATTAAACATTTATAAACAAATTCTAAGTTAAAATTTATTTGCAATAAAGTTAAATACTTTTTTTCAAAGATATCAGTGGAAGCTTGAGGAGCTGATTCATAATTGTTCAAATATTTATATTACAGTTGAACAATCAAAAATATCGGAATTTTTTTTTTCTCCAATTTCGCTATTTTAAATTAACTTTTAACTGCAAAGATGTTAAGATTTCAAATAAAATTTCATTAAATAGTGAAATCAAAATATTTAAAATTGAGTATTAACTTAGATGTCCTTCAAGTATTTCATTTTTAAATTTATCAATGTGTAGTATTTAAGTATTTGTCTGTGCAATCAATTTAAAATTGAAATCAATCTATTCACTCATTTTTAATTATATATACATATAACTCTCATTTTAAATAAAATAAAGATTATGTAAAATTAATTATGTTTTCTCGTATTTTATTGTGTGTTGTCACTTATTCAAACTCAATTCTTTTCATCCTCTTCATCAAGATAGAAACAGAGACGGCAGCAGCAATCAGGAATACAGCGAGGGCAATATGCTGTCATGAAAATTGAAGTTATCAACAAAAAATCAAGAAAATTTTCAATACTTTCTAGTATCAAAGAAATAATGAATAGGAAAATGGGGGAGTTCAGGTTAGTGCCCTCGAAGTTCCTCAGTAAATAGTCAGCTGAAATCGCTTACATAGTTGCGAGACTCAAGTTCATTAACAATACCACGAAAAGTGTAATACCTAGGCAAAGCATTAAACTGCGAGGCATATCAAATCTTTAATTCGCAAATGGAAGAAATAAATTAAAATTTTACATAAAACTAAATGAGAATTAGAAATTTATTATAGATTATAAATATATTAAAGTAGAAAAAAATAATTTAAGAAAATAATATTATTATTATTAAAAACAATTCAAATGAAAATATCTATAAACAATATAATTGTTTAATCTTAAAAGTTTATATTTATTTTTTATCTAGGCTAGTGAATTTTCAGAGAACAAAACTTCAAAACCCTTAATTAGAAGTATTTTTATTTTTTTATGTGAGATATAGTTGAGGGGTCTTATTAGGGTTAAAGATAAAATGCATGCTTTATATTAATCTAATTAATTTTGAATAATTACTAGCAATCTTAATCCTCAATATTTTTTCTGCTTTATTTTCATTTATTGCATTATTTAAAAATTACTTTTATATGTCGGCGAAGGATGTGATCTGATAAATTTCCTTCCTTGATGGTTTGGAGCTATCACGATTATCTAATCAGTTATGCATTTATCTTCTTTCCAGACATCTTCTTACATATATGTTTTCGGCCAGAAAAACTAATTGTTTTTCATGTTTAGTAGCAAATTAAAACATAGGTTCCTTGACAATTTCATTACAGCTTCTGCCGTGATATCTAAATGACAGAAGCGTTTATTCTCTTCACTATAATTGGAATAAAAACCCCAAAACCCTTTAAGTAATTTGACTGAGTTTTTGATTGATAAAAGTATACTATTAACGCATGCTTTATTAGTGTTTTAATAGGGTTTATTTAGGGGTTTAATGTTTAAATATTGTAATTTTAGTGAGTATATGCGAGGTTTGGGGTTTGTTTATGACAGTGAGTATATAAATTTATTGTTTAAGTTGCGTTATGGTTGCGATGATTATAGTGATCAACTCAAGCCTGCTCTGAATTATACGTCTATAGCAAGGCTACTCCATAAATCACTTGCTACTGTTAGGTATCACTGTCTATTTGCATTGAATTTAAAGAGATAGCATCTTAATTCTAAGCCTAAGAGATCTCAAAATTTTTAGCAGCATCATATCGATTATCTTATAAATGATAAGACTCTTAAATACTGGGTTTACTTATCTTTGGCCTAGAGAGCTGTGATGTTTCATCTCCAATTTCCTGAGCTTCATATCTTTGCTTAATCTATAGCAAACATTTATAAAAAGAACGGGATATCTTACAAGACAGTCAATCGCATTTAGAGAGTGATTGACTTTAATTCCATTTTATAATGATAATTTAAATTATATATTCGATTAAATGCTGAGGGCTTAAAAGCATAATATAAAGTTTATACACGCTGATGAAGCTGTATTTACATTCAATACCTTTATATAAAGGTCTTGGTACAAGAGGTATAGTAATATAGAAGTTTATGATTTTTTGGTTAAGGTTTAAACTCATGCTATTCTTGGTGGAATAAGTGAATATAGTGGCCTCAGATTTATGTTATCCACCCTCAATCAATTAAGAATGAATAATACTTTAAGTTCCTACAATATCTCAGAGATAAGTACGCCGACTAAGAGATTATTCTGATTGTATATAACTTATCTGTCCATAAAACTAAAGACTCAAGGAAGGAATATGAAAGATTGAACATAAACACTTGTATTTAATGTTCCCTACTGTTCTCAGTTCAATTAGATTGAATTATATTGGGGTTATTAAAGGGCCACAACAAAAATTTCTACTCTATCACTTGATGCACGATCTGAAGATAGATACAGTAGATTTTATTAAGAGTGCTGCAAGAGAGTCAGCGATGAGAAAGCTAAAGTATGCGCAAGAGAAGGAAGATTTTGTGAATATAAATATGTTTTAGATTTAAACGAATGAATAAGCTCACATATTAAATTTTCCCGTAAAAAGATTTGGATTCTCTATCTTTTCTTCCTTTTATGGCTTGCTTGTGCCTATGTTTCTTCTCTTTGTGCCAGCTCCTGCATCTATGTTCATTTCGTCTGGCTTTTATAAATCTTTGAAGAGTCTCTTACTCAATTCATGTTTTACTTGTGATTTTCTCTCTCTGTTTAACTTCCTGCGCTCTTTCATCAAGTTTATAGTAGTTTCAGGTTTTTCTATAAAGTTAGAAGGGTAAGCTTATTTAAGATGAATGGATGTTTCTGCAGTTCCTAGAGCCAGGTGTCGCTTATTTTTATTCTTTGCTTGTCTTTTTTTAGGAGAGATGCTTTAGCATTTCTTATGAGCTTCTTATATAACTTCATTTAAGTGCTCAAGTTTCAGAGTTGCAAAAACACCGAAGTAGAAGTTTCTCTCTGGCAACTTATTAGAGAGTTGCAGCTTTGATGGAAGGTAGAAAGCAATCTCTGGATCACATATAGCATCATCATAGAGGTTGGTTATTGAAATCTCAGGGTTGTTTGGTATCTCTATCATCTTTATTTCATTAGTCTTAAAAGTTTTTTATCTTCACTCAGTAAGGCTTTTAAGAATGATATTTTGGTTCCCTCCTAAGTCGCCAAGAACAATCCAACCATTGTTTATAAGTTAGTTATAAATGATAACCCACCTTACTATACTAAGTATCTGTAAAGGTCTTCTTTACATCGAAATTTCCATATTAAATCTTGAAAGTAAATTCTCTTCATTGCATCATTCATAGACTCCATCTTGCTTCCTCTTTCTAGAAATGTTAATGAAATATTAAATTATGGATATCCATTCTAAGTTTATTAATATCTTACTTCTAAATAGGGAGGATCTACTGGAGGTCAACCTTGAAAAGATATGAGGAGAAGCATTGAAAAACTTGCTCCAAGTTTCACAAATTGATTTCCATTTTTATCAAACTATCTCCATTAAATTGCTCCTAATAATGTTTAATTATTTTAGGAGGTCCTCCAAATTAAGTTCAAACTTGATTTGGAGGACCTCCTAGAGAAACAAAACTTCATTAGGAGTATTTTAATTTACTAAAATGTATAAAATTCTCATAAAATATGTCAACTTACAGTCTTTTATGGTTAGTTAATTTTCTTACCTCTCAGCAAAGAATCTACCAGAGTGCCTTATACTCTCCTATTATAGTTTATCAAGGTATATTTTATCATTATTATAATAAAATATATCAGCAAACTAAAATGAGCGCTAACCTGTTAAGAAGAGCGGCATTACTTGGATCAAGCCAATAAAAGTTATCATTCCAGCAACCAGAAGTAGAGACCAGAGACGCTTGTACACAGTGGGAGCCTACTTATAACAACTTTGACCAGTCTAGCTTTGAGATTTAAATATAATTAAGTAGGAGGTTATCAAAGAAGCTGTGCAAATTGAGAAGGAGGTTAAACAACCCGCCATAGAGCATTATTAAATACCAGCCAAAGTTGACTAATAATTCAAAGAATGCAATAAAGTTTTCCCTTACAAGTCAACTTATAAGAGACGCTTAAGAGATATACACAACGATATGCCAAGGTTATATCTCAAGCATTAAAAGAAAGATGGGAAGTATGTCTTTGAGTTCTGTGAGAAGCCATATTCTCATACAAGAGACCTCAAAGTGCACTTAAAGAAAAAGCACAATCAAAGTTTTGTCTTTATTAATGAACCACAGGGAATAGATTCCTCTAAAAGAGAAGATCAAGAAACCCAGTGGAGTCTCTTAGAGTTGAAGTCTAGAAGTAAGTTAAAATGAAGAAAGCAGTCAAGAACTTTCCAGTCTCTGAGATCAATAAAATCATGGTTAAAATAGAGGCAATAAATTCCCATATTAAAAATTATTGACTTAGATTCTTGCCTAGAAAGCTACCTCACTCTTGAAGAAAAAATAGAGAAGAAAGTCATTACAGATGACTAATATGCTTACAAGATATATCCTTTCAATTACTTCCTTGCTAATGACAAGTTCCTAATGGAAATTGCTAATGAGTATTAAGCTCCTTAAAAGGAAATGAAATCAGAGAAGGCATATCAAATAGATGTCAGAGATAAATTAGCTAGATAGTATAGCAGATAGTTGAGGGGATAGAAGAGCTTCACAAGCTAGGTTATGTTCATAGAGACTTAAAGCCAGAGAATATCATGTTGAATTTCAGCCTCTTAGAGGTTATATTATAGACTTCAACAGAGCTCAAAGAGTGCAAGCCTCTGCATAAGGAAATGTATACGGCACTCCTGGATATTTTCCAGAGAGAGAGGATTGGAGAGATGGAGACACTTAATGGGATATCTGGGCTCTAGCAATAATAATAATAGAGAGCGACATGCCAAGAAACGATTACTTTAGCTGCAGGGGTGAGAGAGATTCTAAACAGAGAATCAAACAATATCTCGATAAAAATAAAATAAATGGAGGTCTCAGAAAACTTGCATACTCAACTATTATAAAGCCAAGCTAAGAGAATTAACAAACAATAGAAAAAATCAAACATCAACTTAGAAAGATAAAATTCAGAGAACTGCCACATGACTCTAAGCTTATGTTTGTGTGAAATATTTAAAAAACTCGCTTGTTATACATTCTAAAATTACTAATATTTAAACATTAAACCCCTACATAAACTTTATTAAAACCCTAATAAAGTATGCACTAATAGTCTGCTTTTATAAATCAAAAACACAATCAAACTACTGAAAGGGTTTTGGGAATTTGAATGCATCGTGCCACAGTTATCTTTGTTAAATTAACAGTCTCCAGTTAATATTCACTCATTATGAGCAAAGATTCATTATAGCTTTTCAAGGTTTCTAATAATCTCTATAATCAAGTTCACCAAAATTTTTAATACTTTTGTTATTTTTGAAAGTATATTGATTAAATTTTCTAGGAATATTATGATACATTGTACCTCATATCCTTTATAATTCTATAATAAAATGCAATTGAGCCATTTAAAAATAACATTATCGATGCTTTGTAAGATATTAATGTCTTTTCATAAGACTATTTAATAATTTTGTAATCATTAGCAAACCTATTTTTACTTTAACATTTATTTAAGGGGATTTGGGATTAAGAGTATTAAAAAACATCAAAGCAATAAAATTTTTATTTTATTTTTTTAAAAAAATAAAATATTTAGTATATGAAAGTATTTAATTTTTAAAGAACAAGCGGGTTAATCGATAACAGTTGATCAACGATCATATCTATGTAATGTAAAAGTAGAAATAAAGTTTCTGCTCCAGTCGAAAATAGGTTGCTTGTCTTTTAGGAAATTATTAATAATAATTATAATTTAAATATGAAAAATTTATGCTTAAGTTAAATAAAAATATAATAACTAGTATTAAAATTAATCAAATATCATTTTAAATAAATTGAACAAATTAAGAAAATGATTTCAATAAATTAAAATTAGTTAATAATTATTTAGACTTTAATTTTAATATTTATGCTCAATATATTATATTCATTAACTTAACAACTTCTCAAAACTAATATACTGCATTTGTATTGTGTTTAAGAATTTATTAGATTAAATAGCATTTTAAGTAATACTTTATAAGGGTTTAAAATGGTTTATGAATTATATTTTTGTGATTATATGTGCTTTTTGGGGTCGGTTGATGATAATTTACTTATGAAATATTATGTTGATTAAAATAAAAATATAAAATATTTGACACATCAATAATAACTTAGTTTGTATTAATTAATTATAAACTCTATTTGATATATAAAATTATAAATTCCTCCATATCCAAATTATAACCCTGATAAAGCATTCTTTAATAATCCCAAATTTTCAATTACTTAAGGAGATTTAGGGTTTATATACTGTCATTTTTACTTTTCAATAAATAAAAAACTATTTTTAGGAGAATTAATAATCTTCTAAAACCGGGTGATCTTTGTTTATGAAACTCATATCAAGCGGATTGTATGACAATGTTATGGCTATGCCGACAATTGCTTAACATAAACCGAAAATTACTTCATAAAAAAATCCTTTAGGACGGTAACCATCTTATTTCCATGCTCCACGTAGAGCGCTTGGAAGTAAAGTTTATTTTAATTTATTGGAGCGATTACTAAATTATCCATTAAAATTAGTCACATATTAATTCCTTTTTATATTATGGCACAAATTGTTCTATTTAATATTGATAAAATACGTAAAAATAGGAAATTTCAAAAATAAAATAAATATTTAATTATGACCAAATATTAGGAGCTATCGTGTTGACTCTTAGTGTATGACCACAAATTTTGATGATTTTAGTATCCAAAACCATAATATAAACCCCAATATTTTTTTGAACAATCCAATACTTGATATCGATGTTTGGCAGGAGTTCGATGATTTAGATGGTCGTTTAACACTGTCAATTGGCGTTGATCTGGCATGGTCACTACAAGTCGATTAGTCGCCGATAGGCTTGAGTTAAGGCCAACCAACAATCCATTCTAATCTTCTAGGTCCTAAAATCTATTGCTCAATCCTTGATCCATTGGTGCCAGCAGAGGTAGCTCAAGAAGTTGGTCCATCGTTGGTGTGTTGGTGGACTTAACCTCAGCAATGCGCGGAGGTTAGAGAGGTTTTTGTGGTTTTACGATTGATTAGTTTAAACTTTAAATTAAAAGCGTGATATATAATAGGGAAGTTTTGATCAATTAATTTAACAGTTCAACTGCTATTGATGCTTGTCTTGACTGGTGCCAGAGCACATGCAACTCCACTCATCGTCATTACCCCAAAACCACAATTCATGCTTAGTTTATGAGTTGATAGTGAATTGACACACGTTCATTAATGCGAAAATGCGACTAAGCGACTATTAAAAAGGATTATAGTCGAAGACTAGATTGATTTAGAGTAGTCGTGACTAGTCTGAACTTGAAAGTCAGAGTATACAACTACCATTCACCATTGTTCATTTGGGTGGTTTGTGATTAAGTCTTGATTAATACTATTAACTTTTGAATTTAACTTAACTATTAATCAATCTAATCAACCACAGTTATAATCATTTGTCTTAAACCTAAGATTGAAGGAGGCTACTAAGTGCAGACTAGTATGACTAGGTAGTCTTGTAAGTATATTGATAATGACTTATCTTAAAGTCGTAAGCGGTTTAGTCGCGTAAAGGTCGTGTACCACTCTGTGTTCGATTCCAATCCATTTATGCTTATATTATAACATTAATGAATCTTCAAACCATCAACACCCTTCACCATTGGTGGTTTATGGTGACTTGGAACAGCATTCACTCATTAAAAGTAAGTATAGTTGCAATTATTAAAGTTGAATCAAAAATCAACAGACTTATCTTATGACCAGTTTCAAATTCAAATCACTTTATTATTATTAGTCTTAACTCTAGTCATTTAGATGAGAGTAGTCAACTCAAACCACAGATCGACTTTGAAACCTTCCTACTCATACGTTATGGCAACTGAAATCCAACATCTAATCTACGACCACTGGTGAATTGGAGTGCAATAGCAAAGTTCTTTGGTGTCTCATACACAAATGTTGTCAAGCTGCACAGGTAGTCGAAGTCATTCTTAGGAATGGGTAATCGACTAAGACTAGTCGTGAGACTAAATTCAACCTTAGTCATATTAACTTTCTCATTAGCAGTGAAACACTGCACACTCAAGCAGAATTTTTGAGAGAGAGGTGTATAATGTTCCACATGTAGTTCAAGAAGTGCGAATCAGTGTCACTCACTTGAGGAGACTATACAAGCGCGCTTAAGCAAGATTCATGAGCATACGACTAAGAAAATAGGTGGAGCTAGTCGATCCACAAAGACTAGCTAGTCTTAAAATCGAAATGAAGACTAAGTATATGAGAGAGCTGGAACTGGGATCGAAGATAATATTCATTGATGAGACTGTATTCACTTCCTCAACTCGCCTCAATAGAACCTGGGCACCTTATAGAGAGAATATAAGATTCTCAGACAAGCGACATGACTTCGGAGTGTTTGCGCTTCTTGGCGCTATATCAACTGACAAGGGACTCGAAGACTACATTATTTATAAGAGATCAATTAAGTATTACTAGTTCATTCTATTCATGCAGCAGTTGAAAGAGAAGTATAAGGATCGTCTACTAGTCATATTCATGGATAACCTGCAGGTACACAAGTCAATACAAGTCAATCCTTGTAAAGAAGGAGTATGAGCGACTGGATTATCATCCCCATATACAGTATCACTTTCTCCCCTGAGTATAATGGAATCGAGAGCACCTTCTTTACAATCAAGCAGAGCTAAAAGAAAGAGATGTTAAGTATATTACTGAAGAGACTACGACTAGACATAAAATAACTTATAGAGAAGTCGATCAAGTCGGTCGACTAAGACTACATTTGAAATTAAGCCAAATACGGCAAGACGCAGATTATTAGTATTAATTTATGATTAGTTTAATTAAAATCACATTCCAGTTTTCATCATGATCTTGTTAGGTGTTCTCTGTTATTGTTCCAGGGACAGCATCAATAACCGTGGTAATAGCATGCAGTAATAAGCTTAATTTAATATAAAATTATTGTTAGATGTTTTCATTTGGAAATGTTCCAAATAATTTTGAATTAGTATTGAGTATTTTATTCTGATATCTGAATTCATCCCTTTTCATTTTGCGTGTGTTAAGCTTATGGCTAGATCCTGCTCTGGATCATTGATGAGTTTTGATTGATCAGTGACTGGTTTATCTCAATCATTTGGTTGGAAGATTTTTGATTGAAACTTTGATTATAATTCATTCGCTTCGCCTTTACATACTGTAGTGGCGATAATGTATCCGCATGTGACTCGAACGATGATAGAGGAACTCTAGGTGCAGTCAACTACTATGTCTTCTTTGATGGTCACCTGCGCTTCTTAGTTCCTTGATTCAATAAATTCACTGCTTTGCCTCTATAGCTCACGTTCATAATGACTGCATTTTCAAGCACGCCAAACATCTCTGCAGTCAACTTGATAAATTTGTTTTTATCTAAAGTCTTTTGCTTCTATCTAAACTCTTAACTGGCCCTAACGTTTGAAGGGAAGAACTCAGGCTTAACTGTATTGATGATCTATATTAGTAAGAATAAATCAGTGCCGATGCAATAGCATTAGAAAGCAACAATAATAGCAATAGTACTTACGTTATAGAGGAATTATCTGTTGACTGACTTCCCATTCTTGATTTCTGGCAAGTATTTTGCTAATTAATTATCTGAATCAGTCCTTAATATCTATTAATGAGGCATGAATGATCAGACCGTACCTCCGTTGAGTCTAGGCCCACGTGATGATTCGGATGTCATGATTGACACCCGGTTATCTTTAAAGCAACATATACTAAATGTGGAGTCTCAAATACTTAGCCCTCTCTTCCATTAGGTAATATGCCTTTGAATGTATTCCAACGTAGTCATTTTGATAAGCTATGGTTAACTCAGGTAAGCTTGAATAAAACTGAGTGGGCTTATATGCTAATTAATGATTTAAATTCATACCTTAAGTGAGCAAGATAGAATAGATATCCTGCTTTGACTTCCCTAATCTAGCTAGCTCATTCGATGGCACTGAGTGCACAACTTAACCATTGATGGTTTCAGTGTTAATGATGCTCATACGTGTTGGACCATACCCCTCTTTAACTTCTTCATCTGCATCACTTTAGAACTCGTGGTGAGGATTGAAGCTGGATGCACCACCACCTGATCTTTAAGTATTGCCAAGCTTCCTTGAAGGATCAGTTCTGAATTTTTACAGCTGACCATGACTTTGATTGTTGTTCAGGTAAGCATCAATCTAAGTGATGTTCCTCATAAATTGACCAGAGATTTAATTGAAGTCAGTTGAGTCTTAATTGCCAATTTAGTTTGATGAGTGCCTATAATAATCATGAGTCTGCTCTCTCCTCTCCTCCCTACTGGCTTCATCAATGCATCTTTACCTTGTACAGAATAGAGAGCTCTTGACCCAGAGATCTAAAATAAAGTAACAATGATTAAGCACTGATAAGTGTATTGGAATGAATGATTTAGTATGATTACTGTTGAAATCGATTTATATGAATTTGAGTTAATGTAAATTAACAACGCCAACTTACCTTGCCACTGACAACGCCGAGGTCCTTGATCGGATAGCCATTCATAGCACAATTACCGAAGCTGTTGTGGAAGAATGAGCTAGCTGAGTACTGCGGTGATCCACCCACTCCTGGCTGCGCCAGGGAGTGGGG
>ARYC01004154.1:0-40423 GCA_000711775.1 Oxytricha trifallax
AAGAACTTGATTAAGCTACATGGTGTTATTTTAAGCTATGGTTTTATCGCATTAAGACTTAAGAAATATGAAATGACTCTTAGAGATTATCTAAATCATAACAGATACCAAGATGATTTGAATGATGTATTATCAAATATGATAAAGAAGGGTGTCAAGGAGTTGATGAACTTGGATATGTTCATAGAGATTTGAAGCCTGAAAATCAAAACCCTAAAGCCCCTTAGTGAGGTTTATAAGTGCTTTGATTTGTAGGGTTTAGATGGGGTCTTATTGGGGTTAGTAGAGTAATTAGGTCAAATTGCAAAATGAGAAATAGAAATTAGCGAAATTTAGGGTCTATCTATGATGAGTAATATTTAGATTTACTGCTTAAGATTAGGTATGGTCCAAGTATTAATATAGACTAAGTCAAAACAGTGCTGAATTATACAGCCATAGCAAGACTCCTACGCAAGAGTGCATAAACTGTTTGATATCACTGCATGTTAGCTGTTTCGCATTTTAATTATGGTACGCGAAAACATCCAGTAAGAAAATAAAAGTTCATTGAGACCCATATTGACTACCTCTGTGACTCTAAGACTTTAAAGTATTGGGCTCACTTTCCTCTTGACTAACGAGCTGTCATGTTTCATCGCAAGTTTTCTGACATGCGTATCTCTCCTTAGACTATAGGTAATATTTATAGAAGAAATGGCATTACTTTCAAGACCTTCAACAGAGTGAAGAGAGTTATAGATTTTACAGTGATATTTTATAGTAATAATTTAAACTTTATATATGATTAAATGCAGAGAGCTTTTACTTATAACATCAAGTTCATACACGCTGATGAAGCAGTGTTTACATTCAACATTTATATTAATAAGCCCTTGTATAAAAAGTCGATAATATAAAAGTATATGACAAAAATGTGAAGGTTGTCACTCACCACGCAATTTTAGCTGGTATTAGTGAAGATTAAGGTCTAGAAGCTTATGTTATTCATCCTCGCTCTATTAAGCGAGAGCAGTATATTGAGTTCTTGCATAAGCTCAGAGAGAAGTATAGCAACCTAAGAAATCATCTTGTTTGTTGATAACTTATCAGTTCATAAGACTAAGGAGTCTAAGAAAGCTTATGAGGAGTTAAGCATAACTCCTGTATACAATGTTCCTTATAGCCCATAATTTAATGGAATTAAATTTTACTGGAGTTCAATCAAGACTTACTACAAGAAGCTACTGCTGTATCATCTAATGCATGATTTACCAATCGATACAGTAGACTTAATAAAAAGTTGTTGTAAGAGAGTGAATAAATATAAGACTACGATATGTGCAAGGAGAGGAAGAATGAATGTTTATTAATAAGTTTTAGACTTAGATGAATGAAATAGTTCACATATTAAATGGACCTTAAAAGGATTAGGCTTCTCTTTCTTTTCTTCTTCTTAAGGCTTGACAGGACCTAAGTTTATTATCTAACTGCCATGTCCTGCATCAATATTCATATCTTCTGGTTTTTATATTTCATGATAAATCTCTTGCTAACTTAATGAACTGGCTGCTGTTTTCTATCTCTATGAACCTTAGCATGCTATTTCATAAGATATATACCAGTGCCAGATTTTCCTACAAAGTTATATGTCAAAGCTTACTTGAAAGATAAGGATGCTTCTTAAGTTCCTCTAGCCAAGCTGAGCTTATTAGAATGCCTTGCTTCTTCTAATCTTCAGGAGAGAAAGAATATCGTTTCTTATGTGCTTCTTCAATTATTTCTCTGAGATACTCCTCTTTTATTGTACAAGAACACCAAAGAAAATGTTCCTCTCTGGTAGTTTATTAGAGAGTTGTTTCTTGGTAGGAAGGTAAACTACCACTTCCTCATCTGACATGGCATCCTCATAAAGATTAGTGACTGAAATCTCTGGGTAGTTTGGAATTTCAGTAAGTTTAATTTCTTTATTTTTAAAAGCTTATTTCTCTTCACAAAGTATTGCTTTAAAAAATGAAATTTTGGTACCTTCCATCGTTGGAAGAAATAAACTAATTGTATAATATGTTAATAGTTAACAAGTTATCTTACCATGTAAAGTAAAGGCATCGATAGAGATCTTCCTTACTTCTGATTCTTGAGACTCAACTCTTTTCATTTCACTATTGAGTGTTCAATCTTTGTTCCTCTTCCTTTTAATGAATTTCAAATTGTAATTTATAGACTTCTGGATCCTATTGTTTATAAACTTACTATTGAATATTATATCTTATAGAGGTCAACCCTGCAAAGATACGTGGAGAAAGTTTGCAGAAGCTGAAACAAACTGCAGAGATGGAGCTCCATTTTTATCAATTTAGTTCTCCATTAAATTAGTACTAGATTTGTTTTAATTTAATTAGTACTGGTACTAAATCCGTATTATTTTTATTGGTACCAATTTAATAGTACCATAACTTAATTAGTACCTAGTTTTAAACTAATAAGGTTTTAATGGAAAAGTTTCAAAATGGTTTAAAACCTAATTGGTATCAGTACCAACCTGAATTTTATCCAAGTTGGTACCTAAATTAAAAATATTTACGTGAAATTAGAAAAATTATAGTTATAAACTAAGTATAAATACGATCTCTTACACTTCAAAATCAACCATTATTGCTGCAGTGTCAACATCTATACAGATTAAATATAACTTGAGAGGTTATTAGAGCTTTATTATAGAAATTTAAATTTATTTGAATTTTAACATGGTGGCTTACTTAAATTGTAAAGCAATCTTTCTTGGAGCAGGATAATCAAAGCTAAACTTTGGCTTTACTAAAAAGCCTGAAATTATTTATGTTGAGAGAGAGCTCTTGAGTTGGAAGCAGAGGTTTTTATCATAGAAATATTAAACCAGAAGTAGAGCACAGAGATAGGAGTTTAAACTTATATTGATTATGTTGAGGTAGAAAATAACAGCTACCAGTTGAAAAAATAAAAACATTTTAACGTCAAGAGTGCTAGAATTTTTTCTCAACAGAATAAAGCTTGAAGAGGCATATTAAAGAGATACATTCTGGAAATGCTAAGGTGTATTTCAAGCACGATAAGGTAGATGGGAGGAATTAATGCACGACATGTATGAAGTCCCACTTAAGCGAATTCTTGATTCAGGATCAAGAAACTTAAAGTTTTATACCTGCCAAGAGAAAGTCTAATACTATTGAGTCATGAAGAGGGTAGCAGGACAGACTCAAGAAATAGAGACTGCTTGAATTGATGAATTAACCTGTAGGTAACACTTTTTCAGCATGCTTCTAAGCAAAAGCAATGAGCATACCTGCATTAAATGCAATTGACATTAGCAACTGTATTTATAACTATTAGCATATAAGCGTGCCTGTAATACCAAAACTTTTTGTCATTGATGAGTATGCATACAAGGTATATCCTTTCAGCTATCTCATTAAGAATGAACAGTAATAAAATGAATCTGCTAACGAATAAATGATTCTTAGAGAAGCAAAAAGAAGAGATTCAAAGAATTTATTATAGTTAGATGGTGTTATTTTAGGCTTTGGGTTCATTGCACTGAGGCTTAAGAAATATGAAATGACTCTAAGAGACTATCTATATCAAAACAGATACCAAGATGATTTGAATGATGTATTCTCAAATATGATAAAGGGTGTCAAGGAGTTGATGAACTTGGATATGTTCATAGAGATTTGAAGCCTGAAAATGTTATGTTGAACTTATGCCCTTTAGAAGTAGATGTCATCAAATTCAATTGAGCATTACGTTAAGAAAATATAACCTTAGCTAAGGTTCTTTGTACACCTGGATATTTTCTAATCAAAAAAAAGTTGACTACTGATTCAATAAAGTGGGATTTATGTGAAGTTCCCGCTATATTATTAGAGAGCTATATGGAAAGTATTCTTATTTTTGCACAAAGCATGAAAAATAATCAATTAGCTTAGCTTAAATACATGCAAAGTAGAAAGATGTAAGCGAAGAAATTAGAGATATAGTCGAGATGTTAATAGTAAGAGCTCCTCACTATCATAGAATATCATTTGACGACATGCTTCAGCTACTAAAGACATCCTGATTCAAGAGATACAACAAAGGCAAGCTAATTAAATTTGTTTGAATTTATAACACTAATACTCATTAAATATTCATTAAATTCACATAAAACCTGGTTTTTCTCTACTAACCCCAATAAGACCCCAACTATAACCTACAAATCAAAGCACTTAAAAATCTCACTAAGGGATTTTGGGGTTTTGAATGTTGTGATAAACCTCTTTCCTTTAGAAGTAGTTGTTATCATTTTCAATCGAACATTAAGCTAAGAGATAGTGACATTAGCAAAGGTTCTTGGAACACCTTAATACTTCCCAATCAGAGAGAATGGACTAATGCCTCTGTTTAGTGGGATGTATGGGAAATTGGAGCAATAATACTAGAGAGTGATATGGAAAGTATGGCTTCCTTTACCACAAAGCATGAAAAATAATCAATCAGTTAAGCTAAGAAACATGTCAAGTAAGAGGGTGTATGCAAGTAAATAAAAAAGATGATAGAGATGATAATAATAAGTGCTACCTCATAAGCCACTTGAGAGAGCAAGGTTCCAAACGTAAAACAAAGACAAGCAGATATAATTTGTTTGAATTAAAAGAACTAATATTCATAAAACACTTATTAAATTCACATAAAACCTGCGTTTCTCTTCTAACCCCAATAAGACCCCAACTATACCCTTCAAATCAAAACACTTATAATCCTCACTAAGGAGTTTTGGGGTTTTGATTGTTCATAAATGTCAACAATACTTTTCTGTTATCCTAGCCTACAAGTGAATTCGAAATAATGAATCTTGGATTTGAGTTGGTCAACTAATAATTCTTAAAGTCTCTTTTGTTACTCTGGGAAAACTAACTAGTATTGGAAAATTTTTAAACTTGCATCGAAGACCTCAAATATTTAATTTTATTTGGTGTGCTTTTTGGATCCGCAAGTAATATTCCCTCCTTTCCTTTCCAACTAAAATTATTAAATCCGTAAGTAATTAAGACAAATCTAATAAGATATTTCAAAGAAGGCACCCTTCTAGAAGGTGGTGACATTGTGGAGTTTTGCTTATTTAATACATAAAATTCAGGATTCTTAAAATTCTATACAGACTTACATTAATTGTTTTAGGATCTTAAAATTGTATCTGGCCTGACAAAGAGGGATTGGAGTAAAATTACCATCATCTTAATATTGCTTATTCTTAAGGAGAATAATTCTCTATATGAACTTTTTGTTCTTATTCCATATTACATTTCCTTGCTTGTCAAAAGTCGATTTCAAATTGATTTTTATTAGATTTTAAGTTCTATCTAAACTGTTAATGTTCTTAACTGAATTGATTGATTAGTTACAGCTGAAAATCTTAATTTCTTCTTCGCTCTAATTCCCTACAAGTAGTGTATTTCAACTCCTTTATAAATTAATAAATAAATATTTCATAATAGTGAAGAAAAATATTAACTACCTTAAGCCACACTTTAATTATATCTGTGGTCTCTATCCTGCAATACATTTATTGTACTTTAAGACTTTGAAAGTATTCTGCGTTTTATTCCTAAAACATTCTAATTTCATGGACGATTATTTAGAATAACATTAATAAATTTTAATGAAATCACTTTTTCTCTTTGAAGGATCATTGAAAAAGTTATTATAATCGCTTGAATCATAGCTTTTCATAATTAAATCAATTTCAGTTTCTACTCTTCTATGATTCGATTAAAAGTAAATAAATCATTAGTAGCTCTTGCTTTATTCTAAATTTTCTTATATTTTCAATATTTTTCTAAGAGAGCAAATGTTCATCTAAATCTATTTAACTTTTATCAGTCTCAATAATACCTTATAAATCTTAATCTAAATAGTTTTCAACTGCTTATTTATCTGTCCTTGGACTTAAATTAGGAATCTTGGGTTTGATCAATTAAGTCTATTTTTTTGATTTCTTGGTTTTAATTGGTTTAAACTGTTGTTATTCGACAAAGTCGTTTGTTCAGTAACATGTTTTTACAGCTCTTGCTAATTTTAGAATTATACTTATGATTTTTAAAGTTAATTGGAGGATCCTAACTGGGGTGTTTTGCTTAGTCTCGGAATATTAGGCATTAATCGAACTTAATGTGACTGACCTTCAAAATTTTCCTAAATATTTCTAGAAGTATGCAGTTCACTAATAACATTAGTGTTTTTGTTTCCAGAAATTGTATTCAAATGCTTCAAAATTGAACCTGCAGGTTTAATCTCTTGAGAGCTCTTTATAAAAAAAATATTCATTGCAATTGAAAAAGGACTGTCTTTATCACAGACTCTCAAAGACTAATCAGTTTACTTATGGGACTATTTGCTTCTTTAAGTTAACTAACTAACTAACAATCTGCATTCTCTATTATATATATATTTTATTAGTATAAGTCCTTTCTGTCATTAATTCTAACTAATTCTTGGAATACTATGCGAGATTAATCGTTCTATCATTCATTTAAAACAATTTTGCGAAAATACTCATATAATTCTTATTAAGAGAGTTTCGCACATGATCTTTATTCATTGTCAGATTAAGTTCATAGCCAATTGAACATTTGCTTATTGAGAGGCTTTTCTCAATAAAGTTCATATTTTCTTGTTCTGCTTATTATTCCTAAAAATAGATGAGTATAAAATGAAAAATACGTTTTAAAATTATAAAATTGATAAATTTAGTATATAAGCCTAACCTTTGTAATTCCACCTTTTAAAATTGTTTAATATAATTATCTAAATTTAGATATATGAAAATTATAAATATTTTACAAAATGATGTTGATATATTTTATTTGGTAAAGTTATACTCATGAACAAGTGATTATTAAATGAGTTTTTAAAATTAAAGATTTTTTGAATCTTTTTTCATGTGATAAGTCCCAATATTGAGAGAAAAGTGAAATAAAAAATATAAGTAAAATTTGTTATTTAATTTCTATATATAATCTTTCCATAACCAATATTCCAGACATCATTGAAGAGACATAAGCATGCTAAAGCTAAACTTTGTTGAGAATCAAGTAATTTAGTCATTAATTCATTGTAAATAGGGAATTCTAAAAATTTCATTGCATTCCCTAAATTATACTTAATTTATAGTTTAATAAATAATTTTATTGGCCCGTAATTCAATTAATTTTGAATTAGAGAATCTTTTAATTGATAGTTCTTATAATATGTTTATAACTTAATTAAACTAAGTTTTATAAATCCAGCGCATTTTTATAATATTCAATTTGAAAGCAGTGGCATTTAGTTACAGTTGAATTTATTCTTATTATAGCAATTTCCATAGTTTAATTTTACCTTGATATGCTTTTTGTATCATTTTTAGATTTTTAATAGGCATTTACTTTAACTTCAAATACAGTAATTAGGTGAAATAGATATTGTTTTGAATTTAATAACAGCATACTTTCCAATATAAGTTATTCACTTTGGCTTTAAAGATTCAATAAAAAAAAACAATAATTTGAATTTAAGGACTCTTTCTCCTTTTTGGCGTATTGGGCAAAAGTACTTTTGATTAATCGACAGTTTAAGTTGATGTTAAGAACTCACATACATCATAAAAAATTAGATAATCCTTGAAGACTGAGACGATACGAGCCTACTGATTGAATAAAATGCTATTCACCGCTTTTAAATCATAATATTCCTGTTTTATCATAAATTTCTTTGCATTTATTATAATCATCTTATCTTGCAACACATGTTTAAAATAATATCAACTTAAACTATTAATTAATAGAAAAGTTTAAATAATTTTTTGTTTTGGCCTCTCATTATTTTGATTGGTACTTGATGAAGTAGATAACTGCCTTATTTATTAGAGCTGACACAATCCGCAAAAGGTAGTGCTTGGATTTTTTTTGGGTTATATGAATTTGGTTTTTTTACATTGTGATATTTGTTGGCTCTTATGTGGCACTCTGCTACGACAATTGTTATTTTTATATATAATTGTAGAATAAATTGCTTTTCTTCTTTCTGGCTCTCATTAACTGCTGAGGATTTAGTGAGATAATTTAAAGATAGCTATACAATAATATTTATCAATAGAAAATATGTAATAATAATAAGTTAAAGTTTAGGGGTATTATTTGAAAATAATTGTTTTAATGTGAAACTCTAGTAATATATCAAGGCATGCTTCAACTATTAAGTCAAGCGGAAAGCAAACTTTCATAGAAAATCAGCACTAATTAGATCTGCACTCAAATGATAATTCCTCTTTGCCATTTTAAGATAATGATTAAATTTCAAACCCTCAATAGCCTGTAAGATGCAGTCATCTGGACAGGATGTTTAATATTTATTGTACTATAAAGCTTAAAGTTGCATTAAATATGCTGGGAGAAAGAGCATCTGCAAATTACGATTCTATGGATCGCAATAAAACTGCTACATTAAAGCAAATTAAAGGAGTGTGAGTTAAAGAAAAATAAAGCCTTTTAAATATTAATGTTTAATCATAATTTTTAGAGCTGGCTAACTGACTTGAGATTGATGATATTATTATTTTTCTATGCTTCGGAAATTAATAATGGGGCTTAAGTCAGGCATATAAATAAAATTACATAGAAAATTAAATATAAGTATGAACTCTGAAATTGAAAAAAGACATGCATATTTAAGTTTCTTGTATAAGTTAATGGATATATCAAAGGATAAAGAGAAGAGACTTTTCACAGAGTATATAAGCTCAATAATTCTTTATAAAAATTTCAAGCTACTAAAGAAATAGAAAGCTAGTGGCATTGATATTAAAAATATAGAATAAAGATAAGCAAAGTCTTCAGAGCAGGATAACCACTATCTTCCAAATTGGAACATCTCAACAGCTAATATTATATCCACAGGCTTTACTTCTTTGCCGCTGATTGATATCTAGTAACTGAATTTAATGAAGAGGCAACTCGACTTACAATATAATCCTATTCATAAAATAATAAAATTAATTAGAGGAATATTTGTACTACAGTACAGAAACTTCCTCTTGCATGGAATATCTCATTTAGATCTCAAATCAGATAACTAAAAATTTAACTGTATCTCTGAAGTAAATAATCCAAGTTTTAGCAGAGGCAGTTTAAAAGTTTTACTTGCTGGATTTTATTGAAACAAGTTAATTATGGAATGAAATTTTAGAAGTTATTGTAACTTCAATGATAATTAAAGGTGATTTATACTCATTAATTATAAATGTGATTCAATTAAATCATTAGGAAGAAATCAAAGCGCTAGATAATCTTATGTAAAATAAGGCCTTGCTACTATTTGATATTAAAATTGACAAAAAGTTCCAGCTCAATATTCATGATAGAGAGTTCAAAGTTATTGATATTGATTAAATTGGATCAGGTGGCCTAGATTAAAACATAGTAATCAAAGAAGATGAACTTGAACAATACAATACCCAAACTTAATAACAGACTATAAGGCTTTTGTAAAGCCTAAAATCTCAAATGACCATTCCTTAGAAATTAGAGAACATCCACTAAGCTTTAAAGACTTAATTTAGCTAGGATATCGATGATTTTGGAATGGATATAAGTGTAAATAGCAATTAGTTTATTCTAGTAACAAAATATCAAGTTTGAGGCAAAATTAAAATCTTACATTGGAAAAGATGCTTAAGGTCTTACATATAACACTATTGTAAATTTATGAAGCCCAATTTAAACTAAGAAACATTTATAAACGTTTGTTGACTTTGAGAAATTACAGTAGCTCTCTTTGTATGTCGTTTGGGCAACTTAATATCCAGAATTATTTTCAGAATGCTTATTTATAAAAAGATACATAAATAACACATTAAATCAAGGAATGAGAGGCTTTTTCAGTAGACTTCTAGAGGCTTTGTCAATATAATGCTTAAAGTGATTTTAGTTATTTCTTTTTGTATGCTAACCTCTGGAAATTAGATATAATCTTATCGTTAGTCACTTGACAATAAAATCCTAAAGCTTTTGGCTTAAGATATTGAGAATCTATAAAATTCTTTGCTTCAAAAAGAAAATTTAATGCCATTATTTGACATTGATTTAATGGCTTAAATTTTCGTCCCAAGAACTAAGCATACAACTTTGACTGGTTAACCATTTTCACCAGGTAATACAAACAGGAGGTTATCAAATACAAATTCAGAATCCTAAATCAAAGGTAAATAGATATTGCTTTGGAATTCGAAAAACTTATATTCCAATAAGCTTTATTCTTGAACGATGATTGCAGGCATTTTAATATATTCTAATAAATAGATCATTTATGGTATATAATCTCAATAATAAATTAAGTAGCATTTAAGCATGATAACTCAAGAAGGTATTTTTTATGAAAGCAGATAGAAAAAGAAAACAACTGTTTAATTATTATCTGAAGAATCTTTCATTAACACTTTGAAGCACTTAAAGAGTCAAATTAATCAATAAGCAATATAAGAAGAGCCTGATATTCAATAAATTTACAACTTCACGCGTTACAGCTTTATCGAAAGAGATCAACTAGAAGCATTTAAAAATTAAAATAGAAATATTAATTAATAAGATGTTGATGAAATAAACTTGATTCAAGAAATTAACAATGAAATAAAAGCTAATAAACAAGAAGATGGCTCGATAATAATATAGTAAGAATAAGATATTTGCTTAATATTAGCATTTTATTGTATCATAATTTCAAGAGCAATATTCTTTGTCAAATAGTAAATTGAATAAGAATGAATATTGCGAAAATTAAAAATAAAATACTATAGATAGATAGATATATTAGCGATTGTAAATAACCTAAGTATTACTAATAATAAGTAAAAGTAATAAAGTTTATAGTCTAATTTATATATGAAAAAAGAGAGCTGAAATAGCCTTGTAGCAAATGATGAATACGAAACAGCCAGCATTTCCGACAAAATGGAAAGTTATTCGTCTACAAATTTGAATGTTTATAAAAAAAATCATATAATATCAAGAAAGGGAACTCTTATTTACAATACTTTCTAGAGAGTCTACTCTCGATAATAATAATATTGAGATATTAAATAGAGTTATAATTATTTGAAAATGCTTTTTTTAAATATTTTATGCGTAGAATTAACAAATTCTACTAATAATCTAAGAATCATATTTGTAATAAGTTTTTAAGAACTTATTGGTTTTAGCTAAGTTTGAATAATGCTAAAAAGTGCATAGAAATATTGATTCTCAACAGTTTTCTAAAATTCTTTTGATCCACTTTAATGATAATAAGTCTCAGTGCATTCACCCCAAAAATTAATCAATCTCAGAGAATTATTACCAGAGTGGAAGCGCCCAAGCAAGCTACATTCTTAATAGTGGAATATAGCTAGTAGTTCATCTTCTTTCTCATTCTAAAATGAAGAGGCGAATGAAAAATTAGAAGGATCACCAATAAAATAAAATGGAATCTATTTAGGTGTTGCCAATTAGCTCATTAATTTAATCACATCTCTTATATAATTGTAACATAATTATTAGCTCAACAATCTGAATATGATAGAAGAACAAGTAGAAGACTTACAACTGATGTTTATTAATAGTAAGATTTCTCATGATTCACAAGTACCAATTAAGATGCCACAAAGTTATTTTAAATCAAATATTGACAGTGGTTCCGAGAGATTAACGCATATAAAATCAAATGTGTTTCAAAACTTGACAACTTTCTCAGTGATTGGTGAGTCATATCAATAGTAATTTAGCATATATTAAGAACAAACTCAGAAAAATAAGAAAGATTGGTGTCTCAATATGGAAAGATTGTTTATGTTTTAGTTCAGATTATATAATAAACATGATATTAAATTCCTTCATTATTCAATGGAGTCTAATATAAGGTCTAATTGGTTTTAATTAAAGTTTTTTTAAAAAAATATATGAAGTTTCTTATATGTAGGAGTTGAACTCGAACGAAGCTTGCAAATAACATAACTTTTTTAATAATAATAAACAGCAGCTTTTATCACAAGAGATATCCTAAATAGATGGTTCAGTAAGCTTCGATGAACAAAAAAAAGATGTACCTATAACAATGAATGGCGACCCATTCGATTGTGAACAAGTTGAGGATAATTCTCAGGCCTCAGACGAGTATTGCAATAACTCTGCCAATTAATTTAACAAACAATAAAAATCTTTATAATTATACTAGGATTTAATTTAATTAGTTTGATTTGAAGACACCGATTCATAGAATGGATACCCAATTTTTGGTAAATAACAAATGGAAATAATAAGAAAAAAATTTAGAAAACGGCCCTATAATATCCCTATTAAACTTGAACTTCTCCTCAGATATGAATTTAGGGAGAGAACATAGAGTTAGAGGGGAAAGTTTCAGCTTTTAGACCTGAAGAGAAAAGCTTAAACGAGATAAAGGATTTTTTTAATTTAGAGATAAGAGAAAGGTATTTTTTAACTGAGCCCGATATATTGAAAGGCAAAAAAGTATTTTATTCAGTTATAGAAGAGAACCAATAATAAATTTATAATGATTCTGCAGATCTATTACCTTAATAAAAAACATCTTAGAGTAAGTTTGTGTTCCTATATTAAAATATTTTTTTAGGGCGGCTCACTTTTGTCATGGTCATAATGGATATAATAATAAAAAATGTAGACACAGCTACTGAGTATTTCTACCTGCAAGATATAACTGTATAAGAAATATCACTTAGCTAAGAACCAAATGAAATTATTAGTCTACATTATCTTTTTGATCAGCCATTTTTTAGTTATTAATTAAATATTTGACTCATCCGTTAATTAAATAAGCATATTGTGAGCTTATTGTGTATACCTATCTGCCTTAAGAGTGCATTTCCTAAATCCTTAACAAAATTCCTGATCTGAAAAAACTTATTTACTTTTATCCTTACTATGGAAGAAATGAAACTGAGTCAGGATGACACCCAATAAATTTAAGATATTTCTTAATTGCTTCACAGTCGTTTACTTGAGGAAATAATTATAATAGAAACTGACTAGGAACGAATAGGTCAGAATTATCTATCATCCGTAATTGTAACTCCCTATGAAGGATCTTTAAACTACACTTCACTAACCATGCTGAAGACCACTATAAAATCCTTGAGTGGAGAATAAGCGAATAGCTCAACACTGGTCAAGCATCGTGCAATGACTACAGCTTAATTGAGGATAATTAGTTCGGAACTAAGGAAATGGAAGATATCGAATATGAAAGTAATTATAATATCATGTTATTATGATTTTTATTAAATTTGATTATTTATAGTTATATTTGACTTAAATTTTGATGCTAAAATTATTCCAAATTTTCTAGTTCTTTACTTTTTGTGAAATAACTTATAAGAAACAATTACTAAACTAACCCAATATTAAAGTCTATATTTAACAAAAAAATAAGAATTTATACATGCTTATAATTATTATTCGTCTATTGATTGTTTAAATAATATATATCGCAGTTTATTATAACAAGATTAATGATATAAGAATTCACTTATGTGATAATTAAGCAATCACTCTATTGTTTAGTCTGTTTTTTTGTGTTTGTAAATACTATATAGCATCTAAGCATTTTTAATATACTACATAAAACCCCAAGTCTTAATTCAGTAGAATATTTAAAGTAACGAAAATTTAATTAAAAGTCTTAAAAATTATAATTGATAGGATCAGCATAAAGTGATTACTTGTGATTATTAAATCTGTTATTAAAATCTTTTAACCCTTTACTATCTAATTAATTTAGTTCTTGCTTTCTTCCACAATATACTCTCGTTTTCTATGCCAGTCCACTTAGGTCTTTAGTTATGGGGGTCTTGAAAAGATTTCTAATTACCTTCCATATGGAATAAGCTATTCAATTATTTCATATAATTAGTCTTGTTTTCTCTTTTCTCGATTATTCTTGAAGTTATGCAAAAATTACATTTGGAGCTGTTTGAGTCATAGTTTTTTATCTTAAGCAGCTAAAAGGTCCATTGTTTTTTGCCATAATGCAAAATTCGTAACAGTGTCTTATAAAAATAGCCAATTCCTCCTCTTATGATTTTACTTTTGTCAATTTTAATCTAGGTAATTATTTCAATACGTTCGTAGTTGTGGAACTCTTAATGCCTTAATGCAGACCCTAGCTTCTTATTAGTTACCCACATGAAATAGTAGCCATCTTTTTGAAGATCTTCTAAAGGTATTTGGTCAAGAAATTCTCGATTTTTTAAAGAAGGAAAATTAAGATTGCATGCAGTGGCCATCGCTAAGTATAACATCGAATCTATTTTCGCATTTGTCTTTTTTATAGTCTTTTTTTACCTATTCCCAATCTTCTGGATCCTGAATAGAGCCTTAAAACTGCACTGAATCATTTTTCGTTTGCTTCATTCCCCATTCATAAAATTAAAGCTTATAGATTGGCTACTATTCCAATTAGTCTGTGTAGTTTGCCTCAATTTTAATTTTATTAGTTTCGCTGAACTTTTGAAAAATTTGACCATTAGTTTAATCTAAAAACTCTTCCTTTGTTGTTTCAAAATCTTTGTTTAAAATTCTTCAATTTCTTACTGTGAATGATCTTATATAATATCTTAATAAATCTGTTAGAATTATGATCAACCTATCATTCAATACTTAAATAAAGTCTTCATTTTTTTAAATTTAGTTTCCCAAAGTGGCTATCTTTAGTTCATAGTATTAGGTTGACTCCATAAATTTCTTTTTTACATTTGCTTTTGCTCATTAATTCAATTCTTTTTTTGCAAGATGTTTCATTTTGGCACTGTAATTTTGGCTTGCTACGCTTTTATCTAAATTCTTCTTCGGCAATTTATTCTTCTTTAATTAAACTTTTTAAACTATTCTTTTTTGCACTATTATTTTATTAAGAGCATTATAAATATGCTAACTCATTTAGTTCTTTTTATAATTCTAAATTTTAATTTATTGAATATTAAAGGGTAAGTTAATGTGAGTACTAGTTCCTAAAATGTCTGAAATGCTTGAATTTAGTCTCTAGATTTTAAATTTGATCCATAGTTAAATTTAAGTTTTATTATAATCTCTTATAGTAATGACTTAGATTTAGAGTTTTTCCTAATTACAGGTTCCTCAATTGCTTATTACTTCCCAGATTTCCTTAAGTTTAGGAAACATTCTAAGCCTATTAATTGGGACATAACATGTTTGAATTCAAGTTTTAATTATTTAATGAGTTATCAAGTGGCATTTAAAATTAAGCTTGAGTCTGAAATTGTTAAGATTATTTTACCGAGTGATATTTTTATCAAAGTTCTATTAATTCATATAATATGTGTATTCAAGATAATGAGAATTATTTTACTTCAATGGTATTAATGGAAGTATTTGATATTGATTATAAATCTTAAAATTTTAGTAATAGTCTTAAGAATATTGGGAGACCTAATTTTGCTGAAAAGGTTGAGAAATTCTAGGATCAATTTAATAAAAGTTGTAGTAAAAATTATAGTTATAACTCATTTTATTTGCTATTTGTTTAGGAAAATGCTGGAAAAATCAATAAATTTTATATTTAAAAATTATAACCTCATTTACCTTTTATTTGCATTATAAAATCAATAGTCTGAATATTTATATACTCCACTCACTTTTTAAGAATTATAATTCCATTATTTTATAATAATTTTAATTAACAAATTAACTTCAGTTTTTAAGTTTTTCGCATTTATTTTAAAATTAAATTTTTCGATCAATTCAAATATAATCTGAAACTAATTACATAATCATAAAATAAAAATGGATTAGAGTGGAAAGTTGTCACTACCCGCATTTAAGTAAGTAAAATTCTTTTATTTTCATTTCCAATAATAACATTTGAGTAAATAAGAAATACAAATGTAGTCTAGTCCATTCTTAGAAGATTATAATTTGAGTTTGTGATTTTCATACCTTTAATAGGATTAAAGCTGTTATTTACAAAATATCAAACCTTTAATGGAATAGTTTCTGCAATTTCCATAATTATCTAATATTGTAGGAATACATTTGATTTGGGAAAAATTAAATAAATCAAAATTAATAATAATAATAATAATAATAATAATAATAATAATAAGATCACATTGAGGTCTCTGGGGACCCCCGATCATAGTTGCTTTTTAGTGCAAATAAGGGTCAAGCCCTTTTAGTAGTTTAGATTATATATAATTAGTTACTTCAATAATCTTCCCAATCGTCCTCACTGTCTATTTTCGAGTGATTTAAACGGCCCTACCAGTTTGAGTCGTCGTATGTGTAAGGTAGTTTTTCAAACTCACTTTCTCCACCTTCCATTTCTTGTGTTTTGGTCAGTGATTTTCTCACAAAAGTTAGTACTCTTATGAAGTCCATATGTAGTTCTTTGTATATCTCCTTATTTGGGTTGAATGTGTAGCTATCGTCGACATAGACCTCTATTGCTTTTGTGATATTTGTAATGTGAGTTTCTTAGTGTTTACCTACCTTTCCCCTGACTATATGCTCTACATGTCTTCTGAGGAACATTAGAGAGTTCATATTATTTTGCTTGATAGTAAAGAGCTTCTTTTTGTCTTCTAGGTTCTTAAGATACTTCTTTAGTTGTTATAGGGAGTATTAACCAAATTATTATATATATCTTTGAAGCTCCTCTTCATTTAGTAGCATGGAGAATTTTGGCTTCTCCTAAAAGGAAAGGATTTTGTCAAGTGATGGTCCTTAGGGGACAAATTACTTGAGAGGTTCTCTGGGCACTGATGTTCTTGGAGGTTGTTCCTCCTTCTTTTCTTCTTCTTATTCTGTCATAATAGTGTCTGGTTTTTGTATTATCTATTATGTTTAGACTTGGATCTAAGCCTAGGTCTCAGTTGTATTTAGGCTTGTTGGGCTTACCTTGTTAATTGAGCCTACTTCATTTTATAGCTTGGTTTAAACTTTAGATATTTATTAGTCAAGTTATGATATCTGTTATATCATCTTACTCTATTAATTAGTATTAGGTAGCGTGACGTCATTGGTCAGATTCTGTTGAAATGTATTGGTCAGAAAGTTTTCTGTTCTGGATGGTAGCGATCTGTGACTTATTTGCTCTCTTTGGGTATTGTATAGGAAGGGTTCGTTCTATATTGAGTAGTAACTTTCCTCAGTTTCTGAGTATGTCCAATCTGAGAGGGTTGCCTCTTTTTGAAGAGCTAGCCTGTGTGCTTCCTTTGAGATTTTGGCTACTATAGTAGTAATTGAACTGTAATCTCATTTTTATGTTTCCATGTAGTAAGGAAGTTAATTATGTGCCCAGTTGCTACTTGTTGTGTTAAGTTTTCATTACTTAGGAAAACTTGAAATGTTTTGAAGCTCATTAGTAAGTACCATGTCCTTAAGATGAAGGATCTTTCTCTCTTACTCAGCCTCGTACCGAGACCCGAGTTTTATAATTTTCTATAGATGAGTTAGTTGTCTTTGAGAGAAATTAATATCATTGGTTGTGTTTGGTACAGCTTCGATAGTGGGTAGCTTAGATTATGTAAGTCAGATTTCATCATTTGAACAAGATTGGGTGGGAACTATTTCGCACGTAATTTTTAGTTCCGTTCTAATTCTATTTAATTTAATAATTCAAAATTAATAATAATTAAATTCGTGGCAGTTAACTTTCTGGAAACCCTGACAATATGGTACTTGTTCGATAGAGAATTAAAAATCAGCTGGACTTTGCTATCGGCGGTACCCCTCTATAGCATCGTAGAAGCGAGATAAATCGACTTTAATTTTGGCATTAAAATTAACTAAACAAATCACCCAAAATTAAAATCGATTTATCTCGCTTCTATGATGCTATAGAGGGGTACCGCCAATAGTAAAGTCCAGCTGATTTTTAATTCTTTATCGAACAAGTACCATATTGTCAGGGTTTCCAGAAAGTTAACTGCCACGAATTTAATTATTATTATTTTTGATTTATTTAATTTTTCCCAAATCAAATGTATTCCTACAATAATCATTTTCTATTATATAGGTTTGAAAGATGACTGATGATTAATTTCTTCTCTGTTAAAATAGAAATATTTTGGATATTAGATATATTCAAAATACTCAACTAATAAAATAAAAGCAGTTAGTAATTGTAAACATAATTTTGCAATTTTTTTTCGCACTTTTCATTTAATTCTGCATAAACTAAAACTGTTCTATAATAATCAAAATAATTTCAGTTATGATTTAATTTACGAATATTTTTTACAATTTCTTTTATATTTTATCAATAGTCAATGTTTGTCGGCTTTACTCAGCAAAAAAATATATTTAATAAATCCGAATATTGACTGTAAATAACTATGTTATTCAAACAATTATACAATTTAATGATTAACTTTAAAATTTTTGGCACTATTAAATTTTATAAACATTTAAAAAACAATAAATTATGTTACCAGAGAACAGCGTTCAATAAAACTAATAAAAGTAAGTAATATTCAAATAAATTTAATTTCAATAATTATTTAAAGATTATTTGGCTATGAGGTAGTATCCTCCCCCCCCATAATGTATACTTTACTTTTTGTAGTCTGATAGAGTTTTTGACGCTGAGTAATAGTAGCAGATGAACATGGAATGTGCGAGCAATAGTTTTCGAGCTATGGCCTCATCAAAGTCACTTTTAATATATAAAAATCATTATAAATTTTACAAAAAATTTCAAATTTTTCACAAAAATTAATTTCTCTAAAATTAACGATTTTAGCAGTTTTAACTATATTAACAAATTATATCTAATTTATTATAATTTTTTAAGGAGAACATTTATAGTCTTTTTGAAAATCTTAAATGAAAGTTAAAATGATTTTTAAATCACTTTATAGAATTATAATTAATTAGATATAATTTGTTAATATAGTTAAAACTGCTAAAATCGTTAATTTTAGAGAAATTAATTTTTGTGAAAAATTTGAAATTTTTTGTAAAATTTATAATGATTTTTATATATTAAAAGTGACTTTGATGAGGCCATAGCTCGAAAACTATTGCTCGCACATTCCATGTTCATCTGCTACTATTACTCAGCGTCAAAAACTCTATCAGACCACAAAAAGTAAAGTATACATTATGGGGGGGGAGGATACTACCTCATAGCCGATTATTTTATAAAGGGCATCCACATGTTAGTGTGTTATATGTTAGTGTAATTAAGATGTTCCCTAAATATAATTAAAGCTTATAAAATTATTAAATAAAAAGAGATTCTGTTAAGAATGCTCAGTGCTAATTCAAAGTAATAATTAAAAATATTAATGAACTTTTACAAGAGGGCACTAATATCATCATATCCAATATTTCCAATTTAATTAAGAAAATGCACAGCAAGAATCCAATCGTGCTGAGATTCAACTACTAAATTTGTATCAAATTTTATCAAAATTATTACTAAATACTTTGAAAACTGAATGAGAGGGTGAAGTTGAAATTGCAAGATTTCAAACACTCTTACAATGTAATGTGACGGAATTTCAAAATAATACAATATAAACCCTTAGAGGAAATTATTTTAAAACATTTCCCCTTCTCATATATGCTCAATGGTTCATGAATTTGAGTTTTTTAAGCATTTTTCGATTTGCAACAATTTAGAATTAAAGCACCACTTTGGATGAAGTAAAAACAATATCCCTGTGAAACTTTGATTACTTGATTAATTTTTTCCTGCAAAAAAAATGAAAATTCGATGGCTACGAAGAGCCATTATGCCATAAAGACAGAACTTCCTAAATTTAAAAGGAAAAGCAGTAATTGTTTGAGTATATCTCATGAGCTTTGATCTTTATCTTGAGCATACTATTTTGCTAGTTATTGAATACTAAGTGAATTTACAGCAAAATAAAATAAAAAAACATGACACTAAAAACATTACTACTCATGCAAAGTCATGTTTTAGATACATATCATCATTTTTACAGAATGATTTTACTAAACCAAAAGGAATCGATTATAAAAATAGACTAAAGACATCGCTTATCTACAAGCAAAATTTTTTAAATTTTAGAAGCTAATAAGTCCCTCAAATATTATTAGAATTCAAGTAAACTTTCATTTTGTACTTGTTTGGGAAACTATGTTACTTGAGGTGCATGGAGAAATCATTAGTGAAGAATTAAAGAACAAATAATAAGAAATTGAAAAAAATGATCATGCTTATATTAGAAAACTTAATATCAAAATTGTTAGAGCTCTGATTCAACAGGAATCGCCCTCAGTTAGGTATAATATTCACGATTTTTTTGAAATAAAGTGAATTGTATTAAAAAATAAATTAAGAATATAAGAATATGAAAACATGTCTGATCAGAAGGTGCAGTGTCATTCATTTAAAATGTAAGTTACAAAAAACATATCTAAAAAATTAATTTTACAGGGGTGGCACCAAGATCGATTGAGAAGTACATGCGAGCAAGAGTCAACTGAAGACTAAGAAAAACACAAGAAAAATTACACTCAAGCTAATGGAGCTAAGTATGAAGGAGAATGGAGAAATAATAAACGTTTTTTTTTAGATTTCCATTTTTGATTATTACATTTACTATTGCTATTATTAATTATAAATTTGAATTTAAATTTCAAATTATTTCAAAAAAATCTTGATTACAAAGTTTAAGCTTTTAAGGTATGCCTTCTACAGCCAATTAAAGTTAAGGCTTTAAGCATGTTAACCGAAATGTAGAATCATTTGATTCCTAAGAGATAATTTAAAAAAGGAAATATTTAGATTTACTTACTTATTCCCTAATTTGATATTCTTTAAGTCAAGGTATTTACTTTTTATATGAGCAAATACTTTTTAAATGGTTCCAAGTTAAATAAATAAGGATCAAGAAAAGGTATTGGTGCTAGAAGGAGCTCGAATTTTTGTCTTATTAAAGAACTCTTATGGTAGGTTGCGTTATCTATCTATATAATGTACTTCTCTCGCCAATTTTGATCCTAATTTTCAAGCATATAGCCCTGCTTTAGGATTAAATTGTAAATTGTCAAACTATTATTTTTTCCTGAATTAACTGTAAAATGTATCTGCCCATCACTAAAGACGGCAGCAATTAAGTTAAGTCTGCTTAATCGGAGCTTGCTAGTTGAATAACTCTAAACCCCGGTTTGTCCCCAACCTTTGGACTGTTGGTTGTTGTGCTAAATACTACTCTCATCAACATTGATAATTATCTTTTGATTGTAGAGTTATTAAATATAATTTCCGGCCGCTAGTCGTCGCAAGCTTTTAGATCTTAGGTTAGCATAACGCCTATCTAAACAATATATCTTTTTAAAATTGTAGCGAAATTGTTTTTTCATGATGAAGCGAATTCATGAAATTGGAAGTTCTACAGCAAAAGTAGAATTCAATAGGCTTCTAATCTTTTGAAGCGATATAAACCCTAATACTTCTCAACTATACTGGCAATGAGTGAGGCTGTTCCGCTAAGCTTCATGCGTTTGAAAAATTGCTTTTCAATTGTTTGATAAGAACTTGATTTATTGAATTATAGAACTATCTAATTTACTTTGTAGTATGATACTCGAAATCTTCGAGATAAGGTCTGTTTGCTAACCTTGAAATCTTTATGCAGACTATAGATTTTGTTTTCCTAATTTTAGACCTTCGATTCTTTAAATTCTGTCTTTTTTAATTTCGCTCGGTATTGTTCATTCGACCCTTAATGACATAGAGATCTGTTTAAATTTCCTCTTAATTCTAAGATTAGCTTTCAAACTAGGATTCTAAATTTTGGAAAACTAGTTTAGATTTTGCCTCAATTAAGTTCCTTTAATTAATGTCAGCATTTTCATCATTTTAAAGACTGAAATGTAAAATACATGCTTTTTAAAGATAATCGATAAGTTTTTATCTGGAAAAGTACTCTTCAATAGTTGAGTTGACTTTTAATTTTTCAAGTTGTTCGAATGGATCTGTAATCACGTTTGAAAATTTTATCTGATTAAAGTTTCTAACGAGGAATTTTTCTTTTCTGTTTTTTTCATTCAACTAGAGTTCATTAATATCTATTGGATCATCAGTCTTTTTAGGAGCTTAAATAAGCTAAGTGGAAAGGTAGTTAAGCTTTATGAGTAAACTAGATTGATTTAAATCGTTTTCCTCTGAAGACACATCTGAGTTGTCTGAATCTGATTTTAGTTAGTCACCATTATTTTAATAAAAATTCCTGATATCACTCTATCTAAGTTTCTCCATTTTTGTTGAAAATAATTCTACCACTAACAAGAAAAAATAAGAGGCTAAAAGCTTTTCTCTATATTATTGAAATACATTTGAAATGGAATTTTTAGAGAAATGCAATGTAATTTTCAAATTTATTAATTATAACTGACTCTAATTAGAGATACAACTAATTCAAATTTGATTTAAATATAACTATGGCCAAATTTAATTAAATAAAAAAATATATATTTAATTGTACAGATTGTGCAAAGATATAATTACCCAACAAGGGTCGGTTGTGTGCAGATATATTATATTAATAATTTAAACATATAATTCCATAAATGAAATGTCATTATGAATGGTGCTCCTCAGCATCTATGTCTCTCGAAGTAGTTCTATTCGAGTTGTGATCGTTTTCTGCTTTATTTTGCTTGTCCTCGCTCCAAATGGTCTCCTCCTCCGTTTTATCCTAGAGATAGTTTGCCAACTGTACTGCATTATAGGGGAACTTTAGCTTGCCTAATTTGCCTTCTACCTTTGGTGACACTATTATGCATCTCCTCTCGAAGCAATCCTTCTCTTCTACCAACATCTTGTTCCAGGGTTGGTCGTTAGTAGTAAGAATCGTGCAGCAGTCTTTAAAAAGTATATTTGTCTCACCGTATTTCACATCTACCGCGTAGCCTTTGCCTTTGAGTAGTTTCTTCATCGCTGGAATGTTGTATCTGCTAAAGAACTTCTCAAGATTCATCTCATCAACCAGAACTATGTGTGGCTCTTTATCAAGTTTTCTTGAGTCAATGTGAAAGTGAGAGGTCCCTAAGTTCAGTTCGTCCCAGATAAAGATAGTATCAATCATTTTTAAAATCGTGCTCTTGCCGGTGTTTGCTGCTCCATACATCCATACGCAATGAATCTTATTATCTTCTCTCTTTAATAGCACTTGATATAGAGCATCGGCAATGTCCCAGTACCCCAGATCTCTAAAGACTTAATCTTTAAGTTTTTGTGATGCATCAAAGTCATGCTTGTGATTATTAACATACTCCTCTAACTGAGCTCTAATTGATATCTTAATTTTTTCTACCGCGCGCTATTTGCTTTAAAATCTTGTGTGCGTTGTTGAGTGTCTATTTTTGTTGACAAATCTAAACTATTGCATCTGAATCACCGAAGTTTTTGTGTAAATACTGTCCGAAAGTCATTGAACCGTGCGCGATGTTGTTTGCCTTAAATTCTTTCACAAAATGGTTTGAACTTCTCTTCTGTGGAATTTGCTTCATCTCCTCTAAAGTTTTTCTAGCAGCTATCTTTCCGTATTCTAGTTGCATCTATTTTTCAAATCCATATAAATGCCTTAGTCCTTAATGGGAGAGAAAAAACTCTTCAGCTGTTTTAATGTTTAGAGGTGATATCTTGAGGCCTAATTTCTAAAGAGTATAAATCCTCTAAATCCTCCTCTAGTCTTATTTTTGAAGTACTCTCTATTAATGCCTTTAGAGTCTTTTGATATCATAATGTGGAAATAAGAATTATTGCCCTTCTCGTTGCTGTATGCATTGACTTGCGTTATTAAGGGATAGTTATATTGCAGCTTTTCTTGAATCTCCCTTGCCATGTTTTCTCTAATAGATTCAGAGATGCACAAAAAGAAATCGTGCTGTAGTTGCACAAATTATTTTTTTTTGACATTTAAGAGTCATCAAGTGGCGCTTAGTTTTAAAATGAGGAAGTTCTTTTTATTTCAATATTTATTTTCTAAGACATTTCCATTTATGTAATTATATATTTAAATTATTAATATAATATATCTGCACACAATCGACCCTTGTTGGGTAATTATATTTTTGCACAATCTGCAAAATCTGTACAATTAAATATATATTTTTTAATTTAATTAAATTTAGTCATAATTATAAAACCCCAAAATCATTGTTATAAGGGTGATTATTAAATTTTTGATTAATAATTAATTTATATATCTAATAAAAGTAAAACATTTAAGACTAATTCTTTAAAAAAAAATTGGGTTTATAAGATTTGAACCCTATCTCCTAAGGATATACTTATCTATGTTCCCCAACTGACCAATAGTTTAACATTACCTTTTACCAATAAATTAACTCTTTTATATATCTTTAATCTCATAGTAATTTCTAATATTTCTTCATTGTATATTGCTTGAGAAATCAGTTCAGATTTTAGAGGAAATCGAAAAACACTAAGAGTAAATCTTAAAATAGAAAATCTCAAGACAGCTAAAGAAATCTTCTAAATGATAAGCGAAAACAAAATCGCACAAAGAATCTGTATTTTATGAAAACATAATATCTTCAAACTAAGTCCTACTGTCAATGATGTGAAAGATAAAAAGTTTAATTAAATAAGGATGGAGCTCACAAAGGCGAAAAATTACTTTAAAGTGTTGATAAAGAAATATATTTATTTAATAAATGAAAATGATTAAGTTAATATCAGCTTTTCTTATATTTATCTTGTTCATTCTATTCATTTTTGCAGTTCACGATTTGTTGCTAAAATTTTACTCTTGGGGTTTTATCTAAATCAAATTTGAATTAGTAGTATCTCTAATAAGAGGCAGTTATAATTAATAAATTTGAAATTATATTGCATTTCTCAAAATTTCATTTCAAATTTATTTCAAAAATATAGAATAGTAATTCTATTAAATATAAAACTTCATTTATTATCCTTTAAATTTAATTGAAATTGGACAACAAATATTCCTTTAATTATTTATAGTTTTATCAGTAAATAATTAATAATTTGTTTAGAAATTCCTGTAAAATGCAACAAAGATTATTAGAGGTAAAAGTTCACAAAGTACTAGAAAAGATTGGTAATAAAAAAGAGCTCTACGATTTTTTAACGCAAGGGTGCGGCGCTTATCTCCCAAAGCTAAAATGCTCAAATGTTTACTTTTTCAAAGCTATCTTGAATGGAGAAAAAGAAGTAAGATTATCTATGTTTTTAGCTTTTAGTACCTAAAGAGAATCGATGTGGTTGTCGCTGCTGTGCCCTAAATTGAGGGCCTAACTGCAGAGGATTTCCTTGATTATGCAAAGTAGGAGCCCTCTTTGCTTATCTATCTGCCAGATCAAAGCGACTGAATTACACTTGGATAAAAAGTGGATATGCGATGTGCTGCTCTCATTGGATAAAGATGGGGTAAATTAAATGATTTATGAGGCTAAATTAAAGAGAAGAGAAAGGCTTGATTAAACCTAAAACCTTATCTTACACATGAAGCCTGAATTTGCCCAAGATCTATAGAGTTCCCTTTCTTATAGCGGTAAGAATTATTATTCTTAATTATATTTTAGTGTAAAAAGACAGATATGCTCATCTGATAAAGCAAAGCTCCTAAAGAAAACGAAGAATGAACGAAGTTAAAGAAGTTAAAGGAGAAGAGATTGCTCTAAAGGGAAGCAAACAGAAGTATTTGAAGGAGAAAAAAAAGAATGAGGGACGAATTCAACGACATGAGAGGGCAAATTGATGATCTCTTAAATTACGAATAATTAGTTCATTCGTTGCACGAGAGTGGAGTGATAGATGATGGGGGAAGACTATTAAATGAGCAACAGAATCAGCACATGAATTGAAAAGGAATGGGCAAAGTGATTATTACTCAATTAAATTCTTAATTTTAATTTATCAAAATTAGAACGAAAATTATCTCTTGTCAATTCTCCTTAATGTTCCAAAACTTACCTCAATTCCAGTCAGTAAAAGATTCATTGTTTCAATCTTTTGCCTACATTTCTGCAAGATTTTAGGAAATAACAGCTTTTTCATTATGTTTCGACCATATCCGCTTTTTGCAACTACCAAATTATTCTCAAAGCACGAGTTTAATTCTTCAAACTAATTATTTCTTTGCTATTTGCTAGCATGGTGCTCCACACTTGGTTCCTCATTACCAACAGAAACTTTTTGTGTTTTTAAATTCTTTTTCTTTATTTTTTCTTTGAGCCTCTGAATCTTCCTTTTTCAATCTTTTATTTTCTTTTGCATGAGACTGTTTCTCTGATTGTGATGAAGCTTCCCTAATATTATCATCTTGTTAATTAAACTCATTTTCGCCAAGCTTGGCAAATTTTTCTGAATTTTATTTTTCGATTCTATCCTCCCAGAGTTAAGCCTATTGTTGTAAATTTGTGTTAATCCTCTAAAACTGCTATTACGAGCTTTAATCAGTTAAGTTAGCTATTTCAAGTTGGCTTTTAGAGGAGGAGACAATCATTATCCTAAGGTGAATTATGACTGATTTCATTAGCATAGATCGAGTCCTTAGACACTGACTTAATTTCAATTCTGGAGCTTACATTACCTAGAAATATTTTTTCTTAACGCTTCTTCTGATACTCTAGATATGTTTAGAGAGCGCCCAGTCTTAAATGCGCTCAGTTTTCTATGACTTGCTATTGAAATCGAACGACTTACTCCACTGTTTCCTTGCATCCTTGCTTGTAGATTATTTACTAATAAGTGCCTTTCTTGTTAAATCTGCCCACTCTGCCAATAATTTAATCAAGAGATCTGCTTGAAAAAACATCTCCAACTATCAAGAATAAGCCTCCTTTAAACTCGATTTCATGAGAAGTTTTTAAGTCAGTTACCCTTCCTTATTGCTCGTTCATGAGGAATACTCCGTATTGCCCATCTATGTTCTTTTGAGAAAACTGTAATTCAAGCTATGCTTCAAGTTTTGGGTCTTTGATATTTTTCATTGAATGGAATGGTATGTATGCATACTTTCTAAAGTAGCTCTCTATAATTTGGTAGGAGAACTGAGCAACAATCAAAACCGTGTTCATCTTGCAATATTTTAAGCAAGTTCCGTATATTCTTTTACAAAAGTAAGTCTAATTTTACAATACTAGTTCCTGTTATAGATTCACTCTCTTATCTTCCAATAGACAACTTAATTTTGGAAATAAGATCTCTTCCGTATCGAATGCAACTTTTAGACAACTCTGTTCTTTTTGAGTAATGACAGAACCAGTGAAGCCAACGACTCCCTTCGCATTAGATAATAAGTCGAAAAGATCTGCAGCTTGTTTAACACACCCTTCCAGCAAGATCCAATCATACTCATCTATTATAACAAATGAGTTTTTCAAGATATCCTTGAATTCTTAATCAGCCGCTACGCTTTCAAGCACTTTTTATTGTTAGATAATAGACACCTGGAGAAGAGCTGTATTAGTTAACATACACATTTTGAGAAAGTGCTTGGTAGTTTTGTTTAAGATAAACTTACTTAGATATCGAGATAAATCCTATGACCCAATTAGTGGTTTGAACTCTTCCATCTCCAGTATCTTGCTTATATCATAGCTGTGAAGATGTAAAATGAGTTTGGCTCTGTCGAGCAATTCAGGGAATCTTGCATTCAAGTACTAAGATTTTCTCCCTCTTTTTTTCTCAAGGTTTATTGGGCATTCTTCTTTTTTAATATCTTCATTTAAAACTTTTTCCTTACAGACTGAGTGTAGTAGCTTTGACTAAAATTCTAGGGACTTAATAGTGTTATAGTTTACCGAGGCTGAGTCTCTTTATGCTTGTAATTAGTGATTGATTCTTCAAAATTTCCAAATTTTCTGAGTTTATCATCTTTTGGCGCTTAATTAAAAAGTTTAAATTTAATTTTTAAGATTACAATTAATTAAAAGGCTGTCTTAATTAAGAAAAGGCGCATTCTTAATTGTCTTAAAACCTATAAAGGTCCCTTTTAGGGTGTTTCCAAGCTCTATCTTCTCTATTAATTATCAAAATGCAGAGAGATGCTTCCAACATCTTTATATAGGCTAAACGATTAGGGAGGCAAGATTTTATTGATTTTAAGCCTTCAATTAACCAAACTATCCCTAAGACTAGCGAGCAATGAAGCAGCTTACATTACTGCGATTTGTCTTAATTCAGCTTTTAGTTATGGTAAGGTATATTACGATTAGTAACAGCACTAAGCCGAAGGACCCTTGTAAAGCTTGACTATTAAAGGCAATAACTAAAAAAGTCAAAAATTACTAACACGAATATATTTAACATCGCTGGTGCATTTTGTACAATTAAATCGAATTAAGACAACTTAATTCTTAATTAAGCAAAAAAAATTACTATTATTCAAAATTTAAAGGCTCTATAATTAATCAAGATGCCAAAATTCGACAAATTTAGTGGAATGATATATATAATCAAAGCCCCAAAGTTGAAGTCATCGGTGAAAATAAGAGAAAAAAAATTATATGTTAACTATCAATCAATAATTCAGAAGAAAGTCTTAATCATCTATATATTTCTTTCTATATATTTGAATATTTAAATTAAGATAATTATTTCTCTACTCAAAAAGATTATTTAGCTTTACCTATAAATACTTTTAACATTAAACTATAGACTTAAGCAAGAATTAGACTTCAAAGTTATAAACAATAAAGCTTATTTAAGGTAGCAGTTGCTTTAGCATCATAATAATTGCTTCATTATAAATAATTCAATTGTATTGCATATAATAAAAATAATCAAAGTTTTACGGTAATTTAAATATACTATAGCATATTGATGATGATGAATAAATTAAGGTAAGGTGAATATGAAAACTAGAAATAAAGATCTCTAGAATTAAATATATAATCATTATTGTTATGGCTGTTGTTAATATTGAATGAGTGTTATATTAGTTAGTTAAATCTAGTGATTATGATCTCTGAATAAATTGTCAATATCTCTAGAATCTCCTGATCAATTGTGTACCTCAGCTGGGTGAGCGACTTTAGCCTTTTGGATCTATGTGCCTCTCAAAGGGTGCTCCTGGGGGTCTTGTCCCATGTCATCTCTTCCCACGTCTTGACTTACCACTTTGGACCCCAACTCGGCCTGAGCGCAGCCTAATCAGGGGGGATCTCGGCGGAGCATATCCCTTGCCTGAACCGGTGGCGGTGCTAACCACTGAGACCTCTTGTTTTCTCCATTTTTTTATTCGCATTTTTTTTAATTGAGATTCTTGTTATTATCAAGTACTGTATTCATGTTTTCAATTCAAAGAGCATCTTGACCATTTTAAGTAATAACAATAGTAATAATAATTATTACTATAGCATATTTTAGAATAAATTATTCAAATTATTAGATTTTATTTTAATTCACTTTTTATTGCAATAACTTATATTGATAAATGTTTATATAATATACTATCCAAGTGATTTTAATTAAATTTAATTTTAAGCCTTAATTCTAATAAAATTTTCATAATCAGTTGCTTAATACCTTAGTTTAATTTATTTAATTCATTTAATTTTAGTCAATAATTTTTATGCGAATCTCCCCTAATTTGCTTTTCATTTCTATTAAAAATCTAATTTTTTTAAAACAATTAAATTTAAGTATATTATTTTTTGCTTTCATCTAATAAGAACAGATGATAAGAATTTTTGTATTAAATTAATAAATATATTATTTTTTGTTTGTGGAATAATAAGTTATTACAACTTTGGGTAGCCCATTCAATATTATTTATCTATATAAATTAGATAGTTGCTATATGTTATGGGTATCTAAATGGCAGAAGCAGGATGATGGTGTTTCCCTTTGTACAAAGATAAGAAGATATAGGCAATATCATGATATGTAAAGGAATTTAATTAATAGGCAGTTATTGCTTATCTATAGGATTTGTTTCATTAATGCCACATTCTTATTCTTAAGAAATTATTGGTATTCTTTAATCTTATTATTGATATGTTAATATTCAAATTAATAGGTGGAGTTAATCTAAGAATAACATTTTTTGCCTCCAAGAAGATAATAGTTAAGAAATTGAATCCTAAAATATTTTAAAACTCCCTCTTTATGAGTACTACCATTAACTATCTTTACTTTATTATTGAAAGTTCCTTAATCAAATATAATTGTTAGTCACTTGCTTAATATCTGAATATTTAAACTTGTGAAGTAGATTTTTTTTTTTTTTTAACTCTGAAAAATAATATAGATAAAAAATAGATTGAGTCATTATTTGTTTTTGTATAAATTCAATTTACATTGAATAAATTTAAAATTTATATTAAATCATTGTTTGAGATATGGCGAATAATCATTAATACTTTCATAATGTGATTATCATATACTTTGTTAATCTTTATTGCAAAGTTAGGTAGATAACTTAACTAAATATTAATTTATGAATGATTGTTTAGAAGTATATAAAATCTTTATCAAAATTATTAGCATTATTTGTCGAGTCCTATAATAATTAACCTATACAATAAATAGTGAGTGATCTCAAATTATAAATATTTAATTAAACATTAAATTGATTATATAACTTAAGTTATTATATTAAATGTCAATAAATATGAATCAAACCAGCAGTTATTCAGAAACATATATTTTATATATTCACATTATTTAATAACTAATTAGATTAATTACTAATTTAACTTAATTTTTAAACAACTATATTCCCAAGATATCACTTGTCTCTGCTAAAGTTAATAAATAAAATACATCTCAAATTCGATTGTCATCCACTAAAGACTTGCCTCCCTCCTTCTTAAAGAAACCAAAATGGTGAAGGTTATTCAAAATATTATTTTTTTGTAAAATTAATATTTTAGGCTAATCTGTTAATAATGGTGAAGTTATTGCTAAATTAAAGTTAAATCTCAACCGAGGAAATTCAGATGACATTTCGTAATAATCTCCGTTACTCAGAGGCTTTAATAACGATTAATAAAATCCAAGGAATAATCTAATCTATTACAATGATTTTAATCACAATAAAAAAGGAGATCAACCTAAAAATCTTTCAAATCCTCAGTAAAATTTAAAACTCAAACGCAAATTAAAAATCTGATATAAAGCTTTTAATATATTTAGGTTTTTCGTTCTTGTGGAGGTTCTCAGCGCTAATAACGCTCCTCTTGGATCACCAACTCAATCAAGTCACGTGATCTCTGAGATTTTAATAAAGAGTAAGCTTTGTCTTCTTGGTAGTACGGAAATAGTTTCTGCAGATACTGATGACATACTTTTCGATTTGATCTGTGTCCTTGAGAGCAAGTCAAGTTTCCTCTTTTCTTGATTGCTCTTTCCAGAGTGAGACTTCATTAGCTTAAAGTTCAGCTGGGTGGCTGGCTCTGTTGAATCGCTAAGACCGATCTTGTCAATGAAGAATCTTTGAGGAATGGTGTAGAAAGAGCTGGTCTTTGCAGCCATAACTGGGGTGAGCATCCTCTTACCAACTGGTTCTTTCAAAACAAATAAATTCAGAACTTTAGATAACATTTTCTTTACTTTAATTATTTATTTTACACTAAGGGTAATAAAAGGGTAAATAGGGAGTTATCAGGTTAATCATGCAAGAGTCTGGCAACGGGATTTATTGGAAAAAATTATTTTCAACTTGTTAGCGCTAAATTTTCCCTTATAGATGTACTGCTTTATGAGATCTCTAACTTCCTAGATAGGGAAATATAGGTGGAGCATTGAAGGCAAATGTGAGAAGAAAAAATAATAGAAAGCATCAATAAGACAATTAATTCATTCTAAGCTGGAACTAAAAATGCTTCAAAAAAAGGATAATGACTTAACTTTTATCAGCAGAGAGTTGTTAGATTTTTCATATCCTCCTCTGTGTGAAAATTATAATATAATGTTTCCTCATTTTCAGGAACATATCAATTAATAAGAAGTAAAGCGAATGGTTTTTAGGTTAACTCTCTTGAACAAATTAGGATTACCTTGTTAATTCATTCAATATTTTACTACCGAATTATGATTTTAAATAGTGAAGTGTAAATACATTAATTAATATCACCAACTACATTTATTTATTATAATACAAAGATACTATTTATTATTAAATTAACAATATTTAATTCATTTTAGGTCAAATTTATAATTAAAATTAAATATAGTTTTTGCTCAATTTATCATTAAAATTAATTGAATAGATAGAAGTTTAAATGAAATGTAAATAAATAGCTGCAAGAAGATAAAATGAAATGAATAATCAATGACAAAATATCATGTTATATGACTGATTTTGAAATAGACAATATATGCATTGAATTAATATTTAAAGGTTAAAATAAGAATTAAGGTAGGGTCCCCTGAAATATTTTCATATTTCAAAGTAAATTCACCTTAAATTTACAAGCATAATCCTAAAATTAATAATCATAACATTTTGTTTTCCTATAAAATAATGATTTTATGTTCTTTGAATGATATCACGATAATGTTTTGTTATCATTGTTGACAGTAGTTCAGTAGTTGGTATAATTCTTAGCTTTCTTTTCGCATGGAAGAACTGGGAAAGCAACTATTAATCGAATTAAGCATGAAGACCTTCAAGAGGAAGTCTGTGGAACTCGCTTTTGTAGGCTTCGAGTTGAATTAATTTAAAATAATCACTTATAAAGTATATTAGTTATTACTTTAAGTTTAGAAGATGAATTTAACGAAATGTGTAGGCTTTTGGAACTTCTGGAGGTTCTCAGTGTCAATAACGAAGCCATGCTCGTCCTCTATTTAGATCACCAACTCAATCAAGTCAAGGCTGTCGAGTCTAAAAATATATAAAACTAATACAACTTTTTTAAATAAAAAGATATTAAATTAAATAAAGTAAGTTAATCATAAATTGGAATTATTATTTCTGAATATTCTCTTGTTTGAGGTTTGGTTGGTTAATTTGATATTGTGCTATTATAAATTAATATTTATAAACAATTAATATACATAATTAATTTATTTTATACAAAAATCTCCTAAAGATATTCGAACCCAATCATTTCTTTAAAATTACTTGAAACTTCTGCATGTTATGTGGTTTCTCATAGAACTACAGTTGCGTTTCATATCTAATTTGATTAGCCCATATTAATTTAATATTCATCCAAAATTAGATAAGCATGCAGAAGTATAAGCCAATTTACAAGAATGTTACTGCTTTTAGGTTTATATTATTTCATACTATATTTTATATTATTTTTATATGAAATTAAATGCCTATAATTTGAGAAATATTTTATAATAATAAAGGTTTAAAGATTAGAACATAAGCTCAATTAGCTCAAAAGCATCAAATGTAAATCCATTTGTCATCATGAGTGATATGTAACCTGTCATATACATCTTACAGAATAAGTATAGCGTAAAATTTTTAAAATTATACAGACCTATACAGTTAACAATATAATATACTTACAAAAATTATAATCATCAAATTTAATTCTTTTATACAATATTAAAACTATAAAATTATTAAATTAAAAAATAAATATTCATTATGATTAAATATTATTATTTATCTGATGTTTAATTAATGAAATTAATATTTTTATATTTGCCATATCATAATTTATTTAAATATTAAATATATCTGTTAATAAGTATCTATTTAATTGTTAATTAAGGAATTACCCATTCAAAAGCAGTGATGATTAATTCTTAGCACACAGCAATTGTATACTTCACAGTGATAAAATCTTGGTGTTTGAAGTTATTCACATTTATCGCAAATCTTAAACTGGCATATTACAGGCAGTTAATTATCGACATTGGAACCTACAGTAATAGAATTGTTCTAAGCGTGAGTTAAAGTATTTTCGAAATATTTAATTCTACTGGGAGAACTATGATACTTCAAAAAAGGTTAATTTAATTCGTTGAAAAGTACCAATTTTAATCTTGATTCTCTTGTAGACTCATCTCCTATAGCATCTAAGTGTATAAATCTATTAGAGAGATATACATATATATATATATATATATATATATATATTATATAATATATTATATATATATATATATATATATATATTTGAAGCATTAATATTGACTCATCGCTGTTATGAGGCATATCAACTTTCATATTGAGTTTGATCTGTTCAATTAAATCAGTAGTCCCATTGCCTGTTGATCACATAAAAGTTTAAATTAGAGAGAAGCCACATATTCCAAACAAGAGTGCAATAACCATTAAATGTATGCCATAGTAGTCTAAAATGCTTGGAAGGAAAATTACTAATACTAACACGTAGTAGGTCATTTCAAAAATCTAAATTGAAATCATAGGAAATAAGAGCATCTTTAAGATTAATAAATCAGAAAAATTCACATTTTTATTTAGATTTTTATAATTTAAATATTATATCTTTATTTAATTTCAATTTATACAAATTAATAAGGTGAAATTTGTTGAGTTGGAAAATTTTTTAATTAATCTAAATTAGAATTTAATGACATGATAAGAGTCTTAAATAAATGAAAGAAAGTACAAATATGCAGATATAAGCTCAAAATGAAATATAAAAATCTCAGATTGTTTATTATGGATAGGTCAATAACATTAGCTCGATTGAACAGAGGTCTGCAGAGTCACAAATCAGTAGAGTTCCGCAGAGGGTGTGCATTAATTTCCCATCGCTAGCCTTAGATACGATTCTAGCGATGGGAAATTAATGCACACCCTCTGCGGAACTCTACTGATTTGTGATTCTGCAGACCTCTGTTCAATCGTGCTAATGTTGTTGACCTATCCAAAATAAACAATCTGAGATTTTTATATTTCATTTTGAGCTTATTTCTGCATATTTGTACTTTCTTTCATTTATTTAAGACTTTTATCATGTCATTTAAATTCTAATTTAGATTAATTAAAAAATTTTCCAACTCTCAAAAAATTTCACCTTATTAAATTAATCATTACATTTATTTATATAAATTCGACAAGAACATTAGTTATAAGAAATTAAATTATTTAATTAATTATTAGATATATTTAAATTTACTATAAAGAATAAAAATTCTGATTAGTCGTTATAGAAATATTGGGGGGGGGGGGCTAAGTCGGGGGCAGAAATTTTTCGAAAACCTAAGTCGGGGGCAACATTAATTTTTCAAAATTCACCAAAATCCTAAGTCGGTGGCATAATAAAATTTTTTTCTTTTTCCAATTGGGAATCAATAAGTACCTCAATATATATGAAATTTTATCACAGAAAGTTAATCAATCTCCATCATAACATCTTAGACATTTGACGGACACAGTTTAGCATATAAAATAAATTAGAATTCATAAATAATTTGTATCCCTTTATCAAATAATATTAAATAAAAATATAATTATATAAATATCAATGAAATATTATCACATTGAAAAATAATGATATTTTGAAAAAATTATAATCGAAGTATGTTATACACTAATTGTCAATGTGATAATATTTCATTGATATTTATATAGTTATATTTTTATTTAAAATTATTTGATAAAGGGATATAAATTATTTATGAATTCTAATTTATTTTATATGTTAAACTGTGTCCGTCAAATGCCTAAGTTGTTATGATGGAGATTGATTAACTTTCTGTGATAAAATTTTCATATATATTGAGGTACTTAATGATTCCCAATTGGAAAAAGAAAAAAAATTTATTATGCCACCGACTTAGGATTTTGGTGAATTTTGAAAAATTAATGTTGCCACCGACTTAGGTTTTCGAAAAATTTCTGCCACCGACTTAGACCCCCCCCCCGAAATATTTTAATAATTCAATTATTGAAAATATATATATTTTTGTTAGTTCAAAATATTTTTTATTGCTGTTGTTTAAATCGACAAATTAATCAGTATATAAATCTTTTTGTATTAAAAAATCAATCTACAAATTTAAATCATCAATAAAATGAACTCAAATTCAGAAATTTGTCAATCTTACTTTAGACAAATCCACGATTACACACTTTAAGAGATTTTATGATTTTGTGATGCATAAACCTTTGTTATGCTCACTTAGACTGATAAGCATTTCTATTAAGCAATAAAATTAAGAAATGAAGGCCAAAATTTGATAAAATCTTTGATTTGGAGAGAACTTGGACTTAGCTAAGATTTTTAATTTGAAAAAGATGCCTTCTATAATAATAATAATAATAATAATATGATAGCACTGAGGTCTCTGGAAACCCCCAATCAGATAAGCATATAAGCTTGAATTCGACTAGCCCTTTTAGTTAATTTTTGGAGATTCTCTCCGTATATACTGAGTCTTCATCTTCTTCTCTTTCTAACTCTTCCTTTTCACTTGTTTCTCTGGTTTCTTTTCTTCTAAGGTCTTCCTTTTATTCTCTGTTTAATGATTTGAGCTTGATCTCCTTGATCTTTAAATATGAATTTAGTGTAAAAATTTCTAGCCTAGATTGAGAATTTCATTAGTTTGGATGCTATAACTTCCTTGCATATGGTAGTGACGAGTTGAATAAGGTTCCTTTTTAGGAAGTAAGCATGTTTTTTTTAGGTATTTAACAAAGATTTACACTTTGTTCAAGTGATTGTGGTAGTCTCAGCTAATTGAGATGCAGATGAGTTCGTTAGCTGTAACTCTTTAGTATGTCTATATTAAATAACTTTATAAAGCCGACAAGTCTTATAATATTTCGAATGCCAAGTTAGTTTTGTCTTTAATGTAGACTAGGGTCATCCATTTTTACTATATCGATTAGCTTTTTTTAGCTAAGATTATGGTAAATCGCTGTGAAAGCATCAGAGTTTCTTTTCATTAAGTCGTATCTCTTGGTATTAATTTAGTTCATCCAACTTGAGATACAAGATTCTCTAGTTTCGAATCTATCTTGGATTTACGCCTTAGAAATGGTTTCCATCTCTTATTTGGATTCACTTTAATAATAATTAATTTATTAATTATTAAGACTTTATTTAGGATCCATATTTAGTACTAAATTTTAATTTATGATTTCTTATTAATTTCCTATTTAGTACTAAATTTATTCCGTGACGTATTTAAGTCATTTGGAATTTCATTTTCTATATAGTAGGTGGGTTCAATTGAGTATCCAGAATATGAGCTTCCTTCATCATATTCTTCGTATCTTTGTTTTTCTTCCACTGAACTCCAGTCTTACTAATTGTCAGAGTATATGACTCTTTTTTATGAGGTTGCCGTTTCTGTTTAATGAGGGATGGTTGTCATCTATTGTATAGTAGTCATTTTCATGACTACTACCCCGCTTAAATTTATCTCTATGGATTTTCCTCATTTGAAGGTGAGGCTGGTTTCTCATGGTTTGAGTTGTTGAGAGCTCTAGAGAAGGTAAGGTGTGGTTTTGTTAGTGCCTATTCGGGTTTTATAAACTTGTTGTAAATAAAGCCAGTCTAAGCATTTAGAAAAGTTATTGAATCCAAAATTTAACTGCTTCACAGTTGTTTCTTTCCTAGAATTGGATTTTTGTAAGGTGTAGTTGGAACTGGTTGAAAATTTAAATCCAATTTCTTGTAATTTTTATGGCTATGAATGTAATGATTTCAAGTATGTGGAGTCCCCATTGACTTTTTTTTTATATTATATCTATTGTTTATTGTGCAAGGTATTGAAACTCGTCGTTCTCAATGTCACCCTGTATAATATCCCATTGTTATTTTGCTCAATATACCCATTCTGTGTTTCTTATTTTTTATTGAATAAGTGATATTGCCTTCTAGAACAATCAAAACCCCAAAACATTTTTTAGTGAGGTTTATAAGTGCTTTGATTTGTATGGCATAGTTGGGGTCTTATTGGAGTTAGTAGAGAAAGTGCAGGTTTTATGTGAATTTTATGTATTTTTAATCATTATTAAGCGATTTAACTCAAACAAATTTTATCTGCTTGTCTTTATTGTATCTCTTGAATCTTGCTCTCTTTAATGGTTCAAGTAAATCGTCTAAGTATTATCTTGGATATGATGGGGCTCTTACAATTATCATGTCCACAATCTGTTTGATTTCTTTGCAGATATCGTCCTGAATTATATGCTTACTCGCTAAACTTATTGATTATTTCTCTTATTTTGTACCATAGTAAGACATGCATTCCATGTCACTCTCTAAAATTATAGCAGCTACTGCCCAAACATCCCACTAAACTGATCCATTAGTCCACTTCTCTCTTATTGGGAAGTAGCCAGGAGTGCCAAGAACCTTTGCTAAAGTTACTATCTCTTATCTTAAGGCTCTATTGAAATCGATAATCTCAGATTCATTTCATATTTCTTAAGTCTCAGTGCGATAAAACCATAGCTTAAAATAACACCATCAAGCTTAAGCAAGTTCTTGCAATCTTTTCTCTATGCCTCTCTAAGAATCATATATTTGTTAGCAAACTCATTTTAGTATTGCTCGTTCTTAAGGAGATAGCTGAAAGGGTACACCTTGTATGCATACTCATCAACCACTATAAGCTTTGCTTTGTTAGGAACACTTATATGCAAGTAATTCTCAATACAACTACTTAGATTAATTGCATTCAATGTAGGAATGCTTATAGCTTTTGCATGGAAGCATGCTAGAATTGTATTGCCTGCAGGTTAGTTCATCGATTCTTATCTTTTCTGTCTCTTGAGCTTCTCCTGTTACTCTCTTTAAGACTCGATAGTATTTTATTTTCTTTTAGCTAGCATAAGTTTTTATGTCACTTTATCTTAAATCAAGAACTCACTGAGGTGATGCTTTTGCATGTGCTTCTTAACATTTGCAGAGTGAGTATAAGACTATATACAAGTTGTGCATTAGTACCTTCCATCCAATTTATCATGCTTGAAATATATCTTGGCTTTGCCAGAGTGTACCTCTTTAAGGTGTCTCTTAAAGCTTTGTTCGGTTGATAAAAGATCCTAGCAGTCTTCACATAAAAAAAATTTATCTTTTCATTAGGGAGCTGTTCTCTTATGTCCTCAACATATTCAATTTAATTTAAAGTCCTATCTCTGCTCTCTTCTTTAAGTTTTATACTTCTATTTTGAAGACCTCTGCTTCACATTCAAGAGCTCTTAGCTCTACCTCCCTCTCAACATAAATACATTCTGGCTTTTTAGTAGAGCCAAAGTTTAACTATGATTATCCACTGCTAAGAGAAACTGCTTTTCGATTTAAGTTAGCCTCCATGTTTAAATTCAAATTTAATTTCTATTATAAAGCTCTAATAACCTCTCTAGTTATAGTTACTCTGTACAGGAGTTGGCACTGCAACAATAATGGTTGATTTTGAAGTATTTGAGATCATATTTATGCTTAGTTTATAACTATAATTTTTCTAATTTCATGCTTAGTATTTTTATTTTTGGTACCAACTTAGATAAAATTCAGGTTGGTACTGGTACCAATTAGGTTTTGAACCAATTTGGAACTTTTCCATTAAAACCTCATTAGTTTAAACTAGGTACTAATTAAGTTTTGGTACTATTATATTGGTACCAATTAAATTTAAACGGAATTAGTATCAGTACTAATTAAATTTAAACAAATTTAGTACTAATTTAATAGAACTAAACTGATAAAAATGGAGATCAATCTCTGATGTCTGTTACAGCTTCTGCCAACTTTCTCCACTTATCCTTACTAGGTTGACCTCCTATAAGATGCCCATATTTAATATTGCTAAAATAGATAAAAATAGGAAATTTAAGAAATAAAGTTTAATCAATTATATATTAGTAATACTAACTGCCACTAAATACAAGAGGCATTAATCATATTTTGATTTAAATTTAAAGTAATTAATAAAATCTTAATTAAATATATATATATTAGTGGTCTAGTGGTCTAGTGGTCTGGCCATAGTTTTTAGTGGTCTACCGGTAAGTATATTAATTAGTGTTAATAACTTAATTGCATTTTAAAAAGATAATGGAGACAACATGCCGGAGACCACAAACTCAGATATTCAGTTTACTGAGAGGCTACATTGACTTCATAACTGTGCGGAGGACTCATCAGGACAGTAATTGTAATGTTTCACAACCGCCACTAATTCTTCTTACAGGTATAGAAAGAGGGCAGCTCGGACTTCTGGAAGCAGTGCCAAAGCTCAATGACCAGTTAAATTCCGGGGTTCAGTCACCTCGAGGTCTACACTGATCGCTCCAACTCAATGTACTACCTCTGAATTCGCTTCAAAACAGATTCTACCGGAGTCAACAAGTCATTCTTCACTGAAAAGAGACGCAAGGGTGCGGTAATAATGGCACAGCTAGAATTGACAGTCAAGCTTCTAGGTCATCAAACATTCGAGCAGTTTGCATAAGGAGTAGATGGATTAAAGCTTTTATACGGGCCATCTCAACATTACG
>ARYC01004155.1:0-53447 GCA_000711775.1 Oxytricha trifallax
AATTCTATGGATTTTGACACTTTTATAGATGATTCTAAGTTTCCTAAGTCCATTAAGGGGAGTAATCAAGCAACCCAAGCTGTAGTCGATGCAATTGATGACTTACCATCATTCACTTATACTCCCATCGCAGTCTCGAAGCAGCAAGTCAACCAGCGGTTGGGGTCTTACGTGGTCTTGGCTCGAAATCTCTCAATCATCAAGGAATCCACTAAGAGATAGCAATTTTCGATGAGCTTTGTGACAGCTATCACCAAGGACCAGCTGATCTCTAGCCAAATCATTGAGGGGGGCTTCGATGCTGTGCTGTTCGAGAATTTCCTCTATCACACCCTGCGCCAGCTGCGCACAGACAAGGATCTCGCCCATAAAAAGATCGTGCTGCTCATGGACAATGCAGTCATTCACAAGTATTCAGAGGTGCTGGAGACTGCTAGGAAGTTCAAGGTCACTGTCCTCTTCAATGCAGAGTACTCACCCTGGCTTAACCCTATCGAGCAGTTGTTCTCCTACATCAAGAGGCACCTCCGCTAGGAGCAAGCAGACAGCAAGTAAGTATTATGGGCCTAACTTTTCATAAGATCCACCTGGTGAAGCGGCTTTCGCAGATTCTGAAGGCAATGACCAAGACAGACGTCAACAAGCTCTGGGCTTTAAGCGTGAAGCAGTGGTGCAGCACCATCAAGCATGGATTTGTGTGAAGTTGAGCTGAATGATGATGAGTTGAGGAGCTGGAGCAATAGAACTGACCAATACAACCATAGACAGCACTTGAATCCTCAAATTTATTGATTAAAAGCCCCCTTATTACATATCACACTTTTAAATTTTAATTTTAACTAATCAAACCAAAAATCCAAAAACCTCTCTAATTTTCGCTCATTAAAATCGCCATTTTGGCTCCTCCTCCACTAAAGCTACCGAATTTGGTGCTCAAACAGTCGAGCAGGACTTGAAAGTTGCTGAACTGGGGGTTTTAAAACATGGAGAATACGATAAGGTCCTAAATTTCACCCAACACTCATCAAGCAACGAGATATTGACCATTTATGATGATTCCACTCTCAATCACGAGAATTTGGTCAAAGATTTCAATGATTGCCAATCATTTTAAAAAGTTGGACAGTGAAAATTACTATTGGGAATTAAACTAGTAAATCAGTTGAAAAATTTGATAATCCTGCTTAAAAATCAGCTTAAATGGATGAAGTTTGATCAAATAAGCAACGTTCAGCTATAATGTTCAAATCAAACGAAAAGTAAAGTTGGTTAAAATTAATATAATATAATTAAATTTTGATTAATTTCTCAGATTTCCTATTTTTATCTATTTTAGCAATAATTAACATAAAATGAGTTACAAAGAATATTATGAACTTGATAAACAAGATAAAATGAACAAAAAAGTAGAATACAACAATCTAAAAATAAATATTATTTTAATTTGTAGTTTTAAATACCATATATTATTTTGTTATGAATAATGCCAGACTACTTTTTAAGACGCCAAAGATTTTAACTAAAACAACTTAAAACTCCCCGTCTCCTATGGATAGATTTTGTTTCATTATATTTTATATTTTTATAAGAAATTTTTGATAGATTCAAGATTTAATCGTCGGAATAAATCGAGCAAATAAATTTAAATGGTGTAACATCACTCACTCACAGTAATCAAGAAAGCATATAAAATAACGAATTCGCACATAAATTACGATTCTTGCCAGAAAAAATAAAGAAATATAAGGAGATGTTTTTGGATAAACAACCTAAATTTCTCAAAAACAGAGAAAAGTCTACTGAGATTCTTCCTACTGAAGAGAGTATAAAATCTAAAATTAAGGTATGTTATAGATAAAGTTAATGATTATTCTTTTATAGAGCAAAGATGGAATGAAAAGGGGAAATAAAGGGAAGCTTGCTATTTATAACTAAATATTTATTGAAACTTTATATTTTACTTACTAAAACTTTGTTATAAGTGATGAGAAAAGATTCTAGAATTTTTCATTAAGAGTCGTTTGGTATGAGCAGTCAAAGAAAGCATTAATCCAAAGCCTTTTTTGCATAACAAATGTCTTTGCTCCCACATATAATCAAAGAAGAGTCTCCACAAGTAAGTTAAAATTAAACTACAAAATTTCTACAGTTATAATAATTTTTCTAATTTAGAAATAAAAAAGCGTTTACAGTTATCAAGATAATTTACTAAGCCCTTAACCAAGATCTTCAAGGAAGTACCTATAAAAGGATTAGCTCTAAGAATTGAAGAATATTTCACCAGATTATACACTCTTAGAAAACAATCTAGATAACACAGTTGGTGGGATCATGGATAACAGCATAACCAGACTGATGCCAAGTTTCGATAAAACAGTTATAATCAAAGATTCACTAAATAACTACACATTACCTCAGCCATCGTAGTTTAACAATAATTATCGAAGTTAAAGCACAAGCTTTTATCAAATTTAGCCAAACCAAAATCATTAGCAGTTCTTCTAGAAGATTCTCACTTTGAAGGCAACATAGATTGTAGATTTATAAATGCAATAAGCATAGTCTTTTGCTACTTAAGATCACCAATCAAGTCAAAATGTCTAGGCATATCAATAAATTAGCCAAAATTCAATTGAATAACCTCATTTATCTAATTTAAACTTTATGGGTCTCACTGCTAGATTGAGTTAAAGTACCTTTAAACTTTTGGATAGTTACAAACCTCTACTTCACAAGAAGCAATACGATTTGGAGTAAATAAAATCAATACCTTTGAGCAATATGAGTTCTACAAACACAACCAAAATATAAAATCAAACTTCGAATTAGAAGAGTACTTCAAATGTCAAATAATCTGTATAGCATTAATTGCCTAACAAAATTAACGATCAATTTTTATAGAAAAAATATGACTCTAATCAATAGAAGTCTGTCGTGAGATAGGTAATTAGGAGATAAATGCAAAATTTAGGTAATAAGGCTGGATCCAAAGACTTATAGAACCTTAATTTTAATAATGATGATATTCAGCATCACTTAGTAAGCCTGGAAAATTAATCGAAGGATCAAATTAGAAAATTAGTAAACAAATCTAGAACTTTGGATATTGAGTAAGATAACCGAGAAAGCAAATAGAAAGTGGAATAAAAAAGATCTTAGATTTCTAAATCAACGAAACTTTTGTTAAAGTCATAAAGCGAGAGCAGATTAAGTGAAGTCTCAAATGTGAAATTAATTCAATAGAAGTTAAATAAGAAAACGAAATCCTTTAGAGGCATATAAACTCCGTTGATAACTGACAGAGAGTCTCAATGTATTTTTACTTAAATTAATTATTAAAATTTTAAAGCCAGAGCACACCACTGTTTAAGAAGAACCAAAGAAAAGATTTAGCATGAAATCTTTACCTCGAGTGCCTCCAGAGCTCAAAGATCACAAGAATGTTCAAGAAATCTAAAATCAAGACTAATTTATTGACTCAATTACCCCTCTTAAAAACTATTAAGATTATAACTAAATGGAAGTAAATCATACTTTCTCAAAACCTTAATCACTCCCATTAAACTAAATGAACTCAACACATAATTCCTTGCCAAGCATAAGAAGATCTAAATAAACTAGATCAAATAGACTCACTTTTTTAGAGAAAGTTAACGGAAATTTTAACCACAAACCAATTATTAATATATAGAACGATAAGAAATAATCTTAAGAGGATCTATCTATGCTCCCTTTGCTTTTGAAAATATAAGAATCAAATCAGAGAAATAATTCGAAAGAGACTTCTCTATAAAAAGAAACATTTATTAGATGTTCTAATGATAAGAATAGTAGAAGCTTAGTATCTTAAAGAAAAGTCAAATAAATATAGAATATTCACAGCAATATTATTATTTTGTGAATTATTAAGGATAAATCATTCTCAAACACAGTAATATATCAGATTTCTTTTATCTTATTTATTAATAATTTGACTTGTTTAGTACATTAAATTTTCCAGAAATTTCTATGAGTATTCGTTATATTTAAAATATATTCTGGAATGTTCTTTTAATAGTATTAACATAAGATTTTAAGAAGAATATCGAATAAAGTGGTAGTTTTTTTTATAATAAACAATAATAATAATTAATACTAATATGTTTATTTAAAATATATATATATAAAATAGTTGGAAGATAGATTAGAGTGAGAGAGATTGCTTGATTAAAATAAGGATTAATAATTAGGAGTTGTAAAGGGTAACTATGGTAAATATTAAGGCACCACCCAATAGGTATTGAATCAAGATTACGTTTAAAGAATTAATTCTTAACAAAAGTTAAATCTATATCTATATACTTTATATTCCAGAATAACAAAGATTTAATGAATTTAAGTATTCATGAAATTATTAAGCAATTTCTATTCCTGTAATACTCTCATCTGCATTGTGAGGTGGTTCTATAGCGTTAAGATATAGAATACTCTTCTCATGTTCATTAATTGCCTGCACCGACCACATCATCTTGCTTCTTGACTTCCTCGACATCTCCATCTTCATCATGTCCCTGATGTTGGTAATCCTCGTTGGACATGAGCTCTATGGGTTCTCCCTTGAACATCTCAAGTGGGATGGGTTCTCCGCTGTCCATGGGCATGGGAATGGGCTCACCTCCTCTGTCGTAGCTCACTGAAATCTTCTTGGGGTAGTCTGGCTGCAATTTTAGCAGAAAATTCTGGATTATAGATTTGGTTTGCTTGTTCTGCTGGTTTGGCAACAACTTGTGCAACAGCTTCATTCTGGTGTTAACAATTTCATTTATGAAAGCAAGGGGTTTTATACTAGATTATCTATGATTTAGAGCTAATTTATATGATAGTGTTAATCCAGCTCTGCTTAAGCTTAATCTCCTGGTCAAGCTCCATAATTTCTTCCATGAGTTTCATCACAGTAAGCTCTTCTATTGCAAAATACAAACATGCTCTTAATCATTAAATATTTATTCTATTTCTTATTTTCAATAGGCCTATAGAGTCAGTTTGTGCATTGAAGCTCTTTCCTCTCTCACGTTTGTCAGAATCCATTAATATTTTAATTATCTTAAACTTTAAAATTACAAATCTTTATCGAATAGTTCAATTAATTACTTCTATACCTCTTTATCCACATACCCTATTTATCTCATTATGTTATTTAAAATAATTTAAACTTAAATATAAGAATTAAGGTAAATTTTGTAAAAATATATAACAAATTAAAAACAGTTAGATCATAGTTTTCAAAAGTTATAGATTTGTAATACTTATACAACATAAATTTTAATTCTATAAAAAGAGGTTTTTAAATTCTAAATTTTTAAAAAATAAATAAAATTTTACAATAAATAACTAAGGTTATTTTTTAGTTTTCTTATAGACATTTATTAAAAACATACTTATAATTTATAAGGTTGATATAACTTTTGTATAATGGTAGACAGAAGAATGAGTGATCCGAAGGCCATTGAAATAGTGCAGAAATCTTTGGCTTACAAACTTAGAATCAAGCAGAGAAATTAATCCATTCATGAAATGAACAAGTATAATTTAAATATCATAGTTTTTAAATGTAAAATCTATCAGTTAATCTTGAGTTAATTGATCATTCATTTTTCATTTTTACGATACATCTTGAAAGCAATTTAACTTGAAGAAGTAAGTAATGACCGCTTAATTATAACTCAATGTTTTTTATTAGGAACCCTAATACCAATCACCCCTGAATATAAACAGACAGCCTCATTTCTTCTAAGAAGACTTGGCATTAATGACAAAAAGTACTCAAAATAAGTTAATTCAAAAATAAGAAAGCGAAGGAATGTAAAATATTGATAGCGGGGACTTGAGTCAGTGTGGCAAGAAAGCTATATTTGCATAGAGAAGTAAATTTATTCATGAAAGATTAGCTAGTGATGTTGAAAAACAGGATAATTCTAAGACTTAACAATAGATTTTTAACATTTTATATTTTTTCATGGGAATAGTTGCTTATAACTAAGTATTTAGTTGAAAATATAGAATTAAGAAATTGCATAATACGTTTTAAATATAATAGAATTAAGGAAAAAGGAATTTGACTGTGAAAATAGTAAAATAAGAAACCAAAGATTTTTATAACATTCATAACAAATCATTACCTAAGATCTAAAATATTGATTCATCTACATTTCTATAAACTCCAACTCTTAGAAAAAAATAAAGCCCATTTCATGCTAGAAAATCCAGTTACCAATAAAAGAAAAGACCACAGATTTCACCTCTATAACTAGACTATCTTGAAGAACTTAAGAACTAAGCTAATATTGCACCGTAAACATAGAAGCATGTTGATCAAACTTATTTTTATAATTATAATGGCTCTTTATAAAAGTAAGAGTGCTATTCCACTTTTTCCTATATACAATATAACTACTAGTGAGTCCAAAGGATTTAATGGGTAAAACATACTAACAGCAACTGAATCTCAGATATCCTTGAATACAAAGCGAATGGATGTAATTCAAAGAAAATAGAATAGCTATAATTTGAGGTTTCAATCAAGAAGGGATAGCTTGATTCAGCAGCTAAATTAGTCTTAGAGTAAAATTTATATTGGAAAATTGGAAAGCAATAATGATCAATCAAGTGGAAATATAGGTAATATAGTTGGTAATCCTAAAATAGAAGAAAATATGTCCAAGATAAGTTTTAAAGGAAATATCTTCTTTATTAAACTCTAAAAGTAATATTTTCTAAAATAACTTTAGATAATTCAAAGTTATTCTTTGGAAATTAGCATATTATTTTTTGTTTAATTTGTTAAGGTTCGTTTAAATGTCCATGAAATATTAAATTATCTAAGAATTGCAAATAAAAGATGAAATAGAGTGCAAGCCTCAAATTTCTAATTAGATTAATTAAAGAAGTATTAAATCATTCTAAATTATAAGAAATAGAATGTAATATTTGTATCAATAAGAACGATCATTAAAATATATTATTGGAGAAAATAATCGCCAATTTCATAAATATATTAAAGCTCTTATGGTAATATCTCTATTTATTTAGACTTAAGAGGTTTAATTATTTTTAAGTACTCCGTAGATCAAGACTAAGATATTTTTGAATCCATTAAGCCCATAAATTAAAAACTAAGCATCCTTCATTTTAAACAAATCGAATCGAAGTCTTTTCCACCCCCAAAAATCTCAATCCCCTATAACCTCCCCTAGAGATAAGTCAGAACTCAATATCTCCTAAATAAGATAAGAACTATATATGATATAACAAAAAAAGAGAGAGAGAAAAAAGTAAAAAGTATAAGATTTACAAAACAAACCCACTTTAAGAGAAGATCAAATATTAAACCTTTTTAATGCCAAAATCAAAGATTAGAAGTAAGAAATGTAAGAGCAAAAAGCTGAAAATTTTAAGGAACTTTGTATGACATTGAGTATAAATGGAAGATTAAAATTAAATGACTAAGGTTTAGGCTTTGGAAGTGCTCAAGAATTGTGTTTGATACTTATGGATCCAAATTGTTACATTTCTCATCTAGTAGGTATATAATTATCAGCATTGCTTACATTTTAAATTTTAGGACTTATCTCAGAATCCCTTAGGAGACGAAGGTGTCATTATTTTAATGCATGCCATCAAACGTTCTAAATCCCTTATATACCTGAATCTGTCTTCAACTGATATGACATAAAAAGGTGCTTAAAGAGTGTTTAGATCTTTGTGAAAGAATTAATCAATAATTGAGTTAAAAATGGCAAATTTAGATGGCAGTTTGAAAAACAGCATTGGAATTCAATCACTTGAATATTTAAAAGAACTCTTCAAAGTCAACTAATTTATTCAGTTTTTGGATCTTTCTAATAATAGGTTTGGCAATTAAGGTTTAAAAATTATAGCTTCTGCAATAATTAATAGTGAGACTTTGATTTCACTCTCAATTCAAAGGTGTGATATAGATTCCAAGTCTGCTAGTGTCTTATAAGAACTCTTCATGAAATTTCAAGTGAAGTATCTCGATATTAGTAAGAACAAGATTTTGAACATAGGATCATAGGCTCTTGCAAAATCACTATTAGATAATAAATCATCATAATTAACTTAACTTAGCATAGCCGATTGTGGGATTAATGGGATGAATGGGTTTACTTGCATATTTTAACCAATCGGTTAAAATAGAAATGTTTTATCGCTGACTGTCGACAATAATGTCCTGGACTCTATTTTAATTTTTATCACAAATGTTACAATTTAATTTAATATCTTATATATTATTTAAATTTAACTTATAAAGACTACAATTGTTGTGCAACATTAAGTTACGCACTTAGAACAAACAAATCCTTAAGAACCTTATCATTAAATAACTGTGATATAGACGATAGATGCATGAATTACCTTATAGATATGCTTGCAAATAATTATAATTTGCTACATCTCTACCTAGGACATAATTAAATCGGGATGGAAAGTATGAGAAGGTTTAATGACATGTTTTATGTATGTCGCAGGAATTTAAGTCTCAAAACCCTTGATCTTCAATCCAACTTAATTGATGTAAGTTTGATAATTTGGAATTTATTAGAAATTATTCATACCTTTTTTTTAAAAAGTTTAATTTACTAGTTAAAAATCTTTCATAGGATGAAGGAGGGTACTTATTGGCTTAAGGCATATCAAATTACAACGATCTAAATAAAATTATATTAAGAAATAATTCCGTTTGTATTAAAACTGTCTCGAAGTTGATTGATGTGTTGAAGACTACTAAATTCTGTAAATTAACTCACATTATATTTTATATATCCTATTTTAATCAATTTATTAACAATTCAAAAAAGATTAATCTTGAATTGATTTTAATATAATTAATCAATAAAATTACATTGATTTAGAGTATAATTTGTCTGTCCCTCAGAGATTGATAAATGATATAACTTCAATGATGGCATAAAATAGAAAACATCAAAAGCGTATATAATAAAGAGCTATGAATTACTACAAGTAACTTTATCTTATTATTTTTACACATAATCCCATATTTCTCAGTATATTAATATAAAATTATTTTCATTCTTTATTATATTTATGCAACTGATGAACAAAATAGATTGCTAGGAAGAACTGAGCACTACAAATCTATATTTAGACAATATTTTAGAATAAAAAAGTTTTGAAGTGTAAAAATTCGAGTCAGCTGAGTTTAGACTATAAAAGTTCAAGGAAGAGCAAATTAGGAAACATGCTTAAAATTTTAGCATAACTTTTTCTATTATATTACTCTATATTTCACTTAATTTAAACTCATGCTTAATTAGAGAAGATTAAGAGTGAGGTAGAAATACAACTTAATGAGAAAAAGAAATAATTGATAGAATTGGACTAAAAATACAAAGAAAAATAAACCATTAAAATTTAAGAGATTAATGCGGAATATGAGATGAGGTATGCTATGAGTTAGGAAATCAATTAAGTTCATCATTAGATTAAAGAAGTTACATAACAAATTAATTTGCTTTGTATAATACAATTAAATTTTGGTAATAATTCTCATTTTTTATATAAAAAATTATTGAAGTTTTGAAGGAAATAAAGGCAAAGCAAACTTCTCATAATTATGAAAAGCGTTAGCTAAAACGAGAATTAGTAATGGAAGAAACAAAACTTACTAAATTTAATAGATCATATTATTTATTTATAAAAGGGACGAGATAGAAGGGCTATTTAGATGATAAACTATTGGAAATGAAATACTTCTTCATGAAAGTATGAGTAAAATATCAATTAAAATTTCCAATAATATCCAATTTTTAGCAATTCAAGTCAAAAACGAAAGAACTAATGCTTTTGATATAGAAGAAATGAGTTTAATTTATTAATGAATTTTTAATATTGTGAAGATAGTTTTCTTTAAAATCTATGATAATTAAGTTAAGCATTTATATATATATAATTTAATCAATCTTAGTAAACACACTCTGTTAACCACGGATGTTACATAGCCTCTTTTGCTGAAGGTCTCTTGGTTGGATCCACTTCTAACAACCATCTAACGAAATCTATAAAGTAGGGATCATCACATTTTAGTCTATGCTTGAGTGTGGTCTTTTTGGGAACTTACTAATTCTTTATGAGTATACTAAAAAAAAGGAAGTCCATGAAATACCACTTTAAACTTTAAATTTGAGGGTTAATAATTCTATATTATATTAATGAACCAATATGTGAATCTTGAGTTCATCGTCTCCTAAGATTCTTTCCTTCTTCTTTTGCTATCCTCGTGGTACATCTGATTGATTCTAACTCTCCTAATCGTCATCAGCTCCTCCTTCTTAATATATTAGCCCCTCTCTTGTGAAAAAGCTGCTTACTAATCTGCCCTCCTTCATCATATATTCAGGCACAGGCCCAATTATACCCAGTACTCTTGAGAGCAGACCTTAAACAGAGTCGTTTTAGAACAGTACATACCCTGTGTAGAGTTCAGCCAGGATGCATCCCAAGCTCCACATGTCAATTTTGTAGTCATATCGGCAACCCAAGATTACCTCGGGTGCTCTGTAAGACCTGGACTGTACGTAGCTGCTCAAATGATCATGAATGAAGCAAGAAGAACCAAAATCTATAACTTTCACTTCACATCTAATTAAATTAAAATGATAATTAAAAATATCTTAAAATCTAATATATTTATATATATTTTATGAATATGTTAGAAATATCTTGAATAAGATTTAATGAGAATATTTTCTGGCTTTAAATCGCAATGTATCAATCTAAGTCCATGAATGAAATCCAACGCAGTCAAGATTTACTTAGTGATTTTCTATAGTCTGCTAATATTGTTTAATTAATTTAGTGTTACAGTTCATATATTCATAGTATTTAACCACCTCTTTTTTATCTTATTTCTGGTAATAGTGAAGTATGGTTGTCCCTTTTCAACTTCTCTGTTGTACTTGCTATATTCATATAGATTATCCCTGAGTAACTCAGTAACAATAAACAAGTGCTCTTTATGATAGAAGAAATCATAAAGCTTCAACAAATTTTTATCATCTAAGTTCTCGCAATTGGCATGAATGTATCTCAGTAGCTTGATTTCATCGATACTCTGGTCGAAATAATCTTTGTTATTCTCGATTATCTTCATGCAGACCATTTGCTCAGAGTGGATATCGTAACATTGGATTGCTTTTGAAAAAGTTAATATTTTAGTAGATTCATAAATCGGTTAATTCAATATATCCAATTTCTTTCATACGATTATTCTCTATAATTTTATTTAAAAAGCAGCAGATCCTAGATACTCAACTACTTGATATCTTCCAGCAACTATACTACCAATTACAATTGGGAATTCTTTGGTCTCTTCAAACCCAGTCTTTTCTCTGTCAAAAACCACTCTTAGATTGTAGCAATCGTATATCACACTATCAATTTAACAATGATTGATGTTTTTATTATAATTATATTTTTATCAAACTCAGCAGGATAGAATTCATCATTTGAAGGCATAAATTTGATCCACGAAGGCAAAACTGAGGCTTTTCTGCCATCCTCATCATCCTAATTATCCTACTCAATTTGCTCTTCTTATTGAGATACTGAAGCTCCAGCTAGTTCGTCATCTCCTAAGTTTATCTACTAAGCATGTATTTATTTAATGATATTCTTTCATAATAATATTTATACTCTATACTGGAGATATTAAAGCAGGCTTTTTCTCCTTCTTCTGCTGAAGTTTCTGTAGGATCATGGCAGAGTCATCCTTCTTCACTTAATGCAATTCTTGCTGCTTTTTCCTGTAATTATCTCTCTACTGTAATTGGTCTTTAGTATCTGGTTTAATTGCTCTTGCTGGGAAGTTGTTATGCTATAATTACAATCTATTGTGCAATTTTACCACATGCTAAATTTATGTAATTTAACAATAATATCAGCTAGTTCTTTGCAGCTAGCCACGAAGTTCTCCTCATTTACTACATAAATCTCAAAACCAGGGTCTTCGTCATCGGCGTAGTCGTCAACTCCCTCCTTATTCATGATTTGTATCTCTTCATTAGGGAACACGAATGACTGACTGTTTTGGAAAAATGAACCATCTGCTGTGTGCTGGATCATCGAGGGCATTTTGCCTGTGCCTGTATTCTGCTGCATCATATCTTCAAATTGGTCTTCACCTTATGGGCCCTTAGAAAGACGTTTATTTATCTTGTTTCCTCCTGCACCTTGCTTGACACTTCTTTTATATAAACAGAGTAAAAAAAGATCAATCTCCAATATTTTTATATATTTTCGACACCTCTCTCAGAGATGGGATTTGACAATTTACCAATTTAAAAAGGATCGCCTGCACCAGGAGAAAGATCTGCCTTTCCATCAGCCTTGATTTAAGAGAATGAGTCATCATTAATGTGAAATGTGCTCTATCTTTCACCATTTAGAATAAACAAATGTTAGTCAAATAAATATAGTAATTAATTTCACCATTATCATCAATTAAGCCCCCATTGTTCTACCCAAATATCTCATTAACGCTATCATTAATGTCTTGATGTATGGGATCACCAGCCAAGTTTTAACCAAATCTAGGCAGTTCTTCTTCGTCTTCTTCCAACATTTGTGAATGCGTTGGTAGTACTTTCTTGAATTAATTTTAAATATTTTCTTAAAGTTTTAATTAAAATAATCATATCTTTTTGAATGATAGATTGGGATTGTTATTAAGAGCAGATTTCTACAAAAATTAATAAAAAAAAGACAAATATTCCAATGTTAATATTTTCTGTTTATAATTATTTATGATGAAATTCACTCTAATTGAAGAGTGAACTGCTGCTTAAGTCCTGGAATATATCGGCATTTTCCACCATTTTTTAAAAAGCATCTACATTGAATATTTTCTCAATTTTTGCGTTAAGTTTATCATCTGCTATTAAATTTGGCTTTCCCACTATCCTATTCATTAATTTCTCCATTATTTCCTCTGTCTGCACTTTATCAAATGAAAAGTTTATAGTATTTTAATTTACTAGTAGTAATTTTAAATTCCTTCAAAACCCATTATAATTCAATATGAAATTAATTATTATTATTTTTATATATTGTTTGGTAAGTTCATGTTTTGTTAACCAATGGGCTTGAGTGGCAGCTAATCTTTGAATTCGTCTCTATTTTTCCTCAAATCATCCTATTTAATGGCTTTTCTGATAATTCTTAAAGCTTTCTCCTAATTTTCTTTGTTGGTCTGTGGATCTTTCTGATTGGCATTCACGCTAGTCAAAGACTTCAAATCTTTCTTGAGTCCAGTGGCGATATCTGTGAGGTTCTTGGACTCACAGAACTTTATAAGGTCTTCCAATGCTTACTTGTTCATATTATTTAAAACAAATTAGAATTTAAATTAATAATAATTATTTCAATAATAATGATGAGAATAAGATGATGTTTAAATTATTAAATTAAAGTAGGTTAAATCATTGCACTCAAATAAAAAGGGAGTAAATTTTGATAATAATTGGATTATTTTAAAATATAATGCTTGAGATATTTAAACCCTCATCCATAAATTCAATCATCAAATATTGTTCTCTTAATAGTAGGAAGAGTAACGCTTAACAATCCTTTAGCAGCATCAAATTGAGCTTTTCCTCTCTCTTTATCAACTGGATAGGGCAAAAATTTAATCAAAATTATAATCACACTGTTTTTAAGTAAATTTTAATTAAATTGCTTAAGAACATGAGTAGGACTTTACACAATGATCTATTGTTTTTGAATGTCAAGTTAAACTTAATTAAACTTAGCTCCTGGCAACCATATTTTAACCAAAATAGAATCACAGTGCATTGATGAGGGGTCTTTATCAGAAAGCCCTAAAAATACATCCTCAGTTCCAACATGCTATTTGTAGAGTATCTAAAAATAAGGAAATTATTACAAAACTTATCGTCTAAAAAATTGAACTTGGTATGTCTCTACTTTGACTTTTAGAAGTACCAAAAGAGACATAATCCAACAGTTTTTAGATTTCAGCTTAAAACTTACATCAAATTCAGGTTGAATTCTATCATCAGGCATCTCCTCAGCTTATATGTTGACCTCCTCCTCAGTCCATATGTCGCTCTTTTTATCTGTTTTTTTCTTCTCTTCCTATTGCTTCTTTAGAGATTCTTCTGTGGCTCCACCTCTAACATCCCTGTTAAATGTCTTCACCTCTACTTTTGTATTTGGCTTAGCTAGTTCTTTTTACTCTTTAGTGCCTTTTCCCAGTGTACCGGGGTTCAAAGCTGAACCATAAATATGGGTTGACTCTTCTTCGTTAGCCTAAGATGTTTGTCAAAGGAATTAATAAATAAATTACACCGACTAGTTCCTTAAGAGCTTCTATTTCTGCAAAACTGTAATCCATTTTAAATTCAAACAAAATTAATTTAAATTCTTTTATAAAATTTATGTATATCATGAGTATGACTATAGAATTATATTTTCTAATGAAAATAACACTAATAGTATGTTTTAATTTATCTGTAGTCTATAAATAGCAAAATAAATAGAAAATAAAATAATTTATTTACAAATAAATACGTGAATAGTTATCAGACTCTGCCTTGGATGTTCCTTGCTATTAAAAAAAATATATTAAGTGCGCACATTCTTTCTCGTTATTCCTATTTTATAATTTCATTCACATTACTGGCTATAATGTTCGTGATTGAATATTGGCTTTTATTCCAGAGTTGATTATTTCTACATCACAAAGATTAATATTTGAATCCCTGATTATAATTATAATTATGAGAAATTACATAAAAATTAATGAGTTCCAAGTAGGATGTCAGTTACATTTATTAATGAGGGAAGAATTGGCATTAAATAGACACTTTCGTGATAATTTTCGAGTATTCACTAATGTTGCTCTACCTAAATTAAATCGCCCCTCTGCATTTTGAATTCATCAGTCATGTTTACAAATTATATACATCTTAGAAATAGAAGTTTAAAAACACATTTTTAAAGAAATGTGATTGTATTAATCGTTATAAGTCCATATGCCCGTGATCTCAGTCTTTTTTAAATATTAATTATATGTTAATTGCATCTTGAGCTGATTGATTTGACCGCGATATTCCTCTTGGTAGGTATTTAAGTCCTAGTTTTGATAGGCCTTTTTGAATATAAGCTCTCCGGCCACTTCAGTACCACTTAACTCAAAATTTCCTATTCCGTCTGATCCGCATGCCTTAAATTGCCCATTAAAAATATACATCATTTTGTTTTTAATATAATCATTAATAATTTCCAATCAGAAAAATTATTTCCCATTTTATATTTCTAGAGATTTCAAATGCATATCGTACGGTTAATAATTGTAAAAATAATAGATTATTATATATATATTTACAATTAGTAAATTGAATAAATACACTAAAAGCTTATAAGAATGAGAAATGCCAATTTCATGATATTAATTATATTTATATTCTTAGTTTGCTGAATTTCTTATATATTCCGACCCAATTATATTCCGATAATCATTATATATATTATTTAATTACTATATTAATAATATGACTTGGATGAGATTAAAATTAATATTATAAATTATGGTTTGTTATTATATTTTAATTAAAATAGTACTATATGTCTCAAGAATTTCGAAATTAGGAAAAAATTTAGTTATAAATTAGCATAATATTTAAAGATATCGCGATTTTTAAATTAAAATTAGGTCATATAAAAATATATAGAAATATAATCTCAGTGAAGAGCAATATAAATCTTTCAGTTTACTCAATTTAGTACATTAAGTATAGAATATTAAATTAATAGTAATAAATTATTAAGATTTATTTGGAAAAAAAGGAATTATAACAGAACTAACTTAATTTAGTAGATTCAAGAAACCTAGTAGATATGGAGAGGCTTATATAAAAAAGATAATTATTACTTTTAAAACAGTAAATCCTCGTGCCATAAATCCAAATATTTTAATTTTAAAAATTTTCTCTAAATGCTAGGTTATTACCAAATTTATAATGAATGTTACAGAATCAGGATCATAGTTACTTTGCGGTGCAGGTGACTAGGCACTCTCATAATCATCCATGGGCCCTCCGACTGCATCTGCTCCTGAGCTATTATGATCCATTGTTGAATTAAATTAAAATATTTATTTATTTAATTAATTATAAATTTTAACCCACATCTAATCACTATTTTTTCGAATTTCCTTTATTTCGCACTTTTAAAATATTTACATAAGGCTTTAATGATTAATCGTTTCATTTATATATTTCTCTATTGATTTTGCCATATATATTAGTATAGTATAATTTTATAAAAATTAAATTTTATTGAATTTATTTATTTAATATTGAGTATTAATATTTATAATTAATTATTTAATTCGATTTATAAACATAAATATGTAAAGCATTAGAAATAAGTTAAATTTATTGTGAAATATAATAAATTACAAATTTATTTATTTGAATGGAAGAAAAGAAATCATTGTTTAATCGAATATATCAAAAGACGCAACAGTCATTTTTTGATATTATACTTGATCTACTAAAAGAAAAGACGACTGGTATGCATATAGAAATCTTTGTTATATATTTATACTTTAGGATAAATCACTGCTTGTGTGCTAATGTTGATAATCATAATAATTACTTATTCATATATTGAATAATGAATAAATAAGTTAATAATTAATTCATAGATCATTACTTTTATATAATATAAGATTTCTATCAATCAAATATGGAATCTTACGATCAGCTTAGTATAAATATGATACTTGCAACAAAAGAAAGAATATACTAATTTTCTATTAAAATAGGACAAAGATCAAACGAAGGGCATAGGTTTCCCTCCAACACAGATCTAGCTTGTCACAATAGCATCACTGATTAATTCAAAGTCATGTGAGTTAAGAAACTTCATGAGGTCATCAGTCTTTCTGAATGTGTTGAGCTCCTCCTGTTCACAAGACTTACAGATAAAAGTTCCAAAATCACTTAGCACCTTATAAGTCTTAGAGTTTAATCTCTATAAGGACTTTGAAGTCTTTTTCAACTCTTTAGTGGTATAGTTCAAAGATGTTTCCTGCTACTTTTATTTTGAGGTGGAAACATTCATGTCCTTGAGGCAGTGTTTATGGAGCTTACCTGCATATCTACAGAAAAAGTTACTTCTACAGGTAATGAATAAATTCTGCTAGGAATCTCTATGGCATGAACAGTACATAGAGTAGAGAGAATTAACTCTATTTTTCTTCAGTGCCTTTAGATTTGAATCAGAAACTTGCTTCTTTTAAGTCCAGTGTAAGTATCTCCATAAGAACTTATAATCTGTGGAGACTAGAGTTCTTTTCATAATCTTGTAGACTTAGAATGATTCACGATTCTCATAGAAATGAGAGGCAAACCTAGAATCAGACAGGTTAAACTTTAATTTTTGGAATACCTCCCACATTTTTTCAAACTTAAAACCATAAGTATTGTTGAAAGCAGATTTAAAGAAACATCTTTGGTCTAAAAGCAAATCATAGTTGACATTCTTTGGATTTACAACTAGTGAATCGCTTACTGCATAGTGTTTCCCCTATTTCTTGAGGCTTACAAATTAAAATGATATTTTATTGTTTATTCTAATTTCAATCAATTAAGTTTAGTAACAATTCCAAAGTGCTTCTACCTCATGTAAACAGTTCTAGCTCTATCAATGACAAAATTCTCAATACAAACCTAGCTCTTACTATCAAGTAATTTTTAAGCTAACTTCAGCTAGTTTGATTCTTTTTCCTCCTCAGATAAAACTGGCAATTTATTCTGATTGCACTTTCTCAAACTTTGCATGTACTTAGAAGTCCTGTGATCTTTGCAGTGAACTTTTATTGTATAGTTATTGTTAGTTGCTGAAGTTGTTGCTTCAAAAATGAACTCATACAAGTTTTGGTATGCACAATATGGGTGAATTTAGACTCTGCAAGTACTCTTTGCACAATTCAAGAATACAGAACCAAGGCTTGACTGGCATGCAGTGCAATAGGATGATTTAAAATAGTTAATTATAGTATTACTTATGATCCTTTGAGTGTGAGTCTTCTCAAAGGTAATTGAAGTCTTTCTGTTAAATACTTGCTTTTCTTGCAGTAGAAGAACAAGCAGACTTCATGGCAATAAACCTAATTTTTATTGTGCTTATCCACGAGTCTCATTGTTGAATTGGATCTCTTACAAAACTCACACTAGAATCCCTTTCCGCAAATGTGAAAAATCTGCATCCACTCTTAATCTGTGATTTTGATAGTATCTAGGCAGCTTTGATGAATCATAACATTACAGCTATCGCAAGTGTGATACTTTTCTTATCTATGAAGTGAATGAAACATCTGACAGGCACAGCACTATTAAGGTAAAACCTTTGAGACAATTAAAAAAATTATTAGAATTTTTCTAATTTTAACTCCAAGAAATACATAATCTTTCCCTGTTTTTAAATAAAATAAAATAATAATTTTTACTTGCAGGGATATTAATAATTTAAAGGAAATTTATTTAAAATCCTTTTTTCATTTAAATCTTCTGATTAATAAAGAACCTCCTTTAGTCAAAAATAAATAGTTTCAATTCTTGTTAAAATTTCTAAATCCTACAAGATTTAAGATAAGTGTTTAGAAAAATTGTAATTTTGTATACTTTTCTATTAAATTCTATTAAATAATAAAATGTGGAGGAGTTCAAATTCTTCTAGAAGTTGAAGGCACCTCTGATATTCTTTGTAGAATTTACTTAATTCTTTAAAAAACTTACATTTTTAGGTGGAAAAAACCGATGAATATCATTTATCTTTACATCTATCTCTATATTATAGATTTCCCAAAGTCATTTTTTATTAAATAAAATTTAAACTGTAAATTTTAATTTTGAGTTCAACTACTCGAATAATTTAATATTCTTATATTTAACTTAAATCATAGATTAAAAATAAAATCTATGATTTTATTTCTTTCAGAAATACAAACTAGATCTATAAGGTAATTATCACATTACAAACTCATATTGGATTAAAATCAGGTTAAGGCTCAAAATTCATTTAAGACATTCTCATAAAAGAAATTTTGATTTGTGATAAAATTTGAACTAATACAAGCAGATTTGGTTATTTTAAAACGATGACTTTTTTTAATGTATTTTACATTTCAATGTTTTACTTAATTTATTTGAGGTAATTGGTTTTACATGTTGTTCATTAAGCTCTCTTTAAGGATTCTGGTAGATGATATATGAAAAGGAGTTCTTCATTAATCTCTTAAAGTAAAAATATTACTCTTAACTCATAATGAAAGTCAGGTCAACCTTCTTTTTCAATATTTATAATGCATATACTAAATGTACGGATTTTATATTATACAATAATTATACTAGGTCTCTGGACTAATGATTGACATTCTTTGCTCAAGGCTTTCTATCATAGATTTTTGTTCCATCTTATGCTCTTCTAACGAACTTAGAAAAGCCCTGATCACCAAACTCACCTAAAAGAAAGATATTAAATCATCAAACTGAACTAACTTAGTCAGAACCCGTAATTAAGTTTGTGTTATGACCATCAGAATGACTATCATCATTCAAGATAATAGTTTCTTGGAATTTTTAGATATCACAACAATCTGAAGAATTCAAATCGCAAAGATTCAACTAGATTCTAAATGGCAGCATATTTGGGTAAATCTACTTAATCTCTTCAAACTCATCAACTCTCTGTCCCCTCTTATAAAGCTAATTGATATTGTAGAAATACATTTGAATTTGGAAAATTAAATATAATTAAATTAAAATAAATTGAAATTCTTGGCAGTTAAAGTTGGTCAATTTTAACGATCTAGGGCTCATTGGATAGAGAATTCAAAATTAGCTGGACTTTTTTATTGGTGGTACTATTTTATCGCATCTCTGGAGCGAGATAACTTCACTTTAATTAAACACCTCTAAATACATTAAATTATGCCCTCACATTAAAGTGAAGTTATCTCGCTCCAGGGATGCGATAAAATATTACCGCCAATAATAAAGTCCAGCTAATTTTGAATTCTCTATCGAATGAGCCCTAGATCGTTTAAATTGACCAACATTAACTGCCAAGAATTTCAATTTATTTTAATTTAATTATATTTAATTTTCCAAATTCAAATGTATTTCTACAATAGTAGTGGTATCAATTTATTCTTCCTAAGTTATAGGTTATCTGAAAGTCACTTAATATTTATCTTTTTTAAGCTGATCTTATGAAGATTAAGCTATCTTAGAGAAGTCTACAATGGAAAGTTGAGTTTACTGCAAATTTGACAAAACTTTGGTTGAATCTTTGAGTGGGCTTCTGTTATAGGCTGATCTGGTAATCACTTAGTTTTATAAGGAAAGAGGCTGAGTATTTTCTTTCATACGAGAAGTGGATCTGCTATAAAAAACATTAAAAAAAAGTATCTTATATTCCTTAATTTTTATAATTAAATTATAGTCTACTCTGTTATGTTGGCTAAAAAGTAATAAGACAAATTATTTTTACTTTTCTTCTTGGATTTTAGATTTTACTTTAAATCTCTTCTAAGTTTCATTATTGATTTTTAGTTTAATTTTAATTATATCTTTAATTTTTCCATTTTTATACTCGGAGTATTTTCAAAAATGTAATTCATTTAATTATGAATGTTCATCTAGGTCATTGCTCTATTATTTGAAGATATAGTAAGGAGACATCAATTTTAATTTAATTTAGTTGTTTACTTGGAAAGATCAGGTATTTCTAGAGCTTTTCGTACAAATATGTCAATATGCCAGAATAATAGGAGCTATTGACAAATCAGGAAGTTCCTTGTACTTCTAAATCTTCTTCTATTTTGGTAAGCCTATTCCAAATTTTTTGCATTTCTAACATGCTTCTTAAAGCGCTTGCATATATAGCGATTATGATAGCTCTTATTGTGTACCTACACTATGCATTACAGAAGCCAGAATACTATATCGACACCATAGTCAATGCTATTAGATCCTTGATACTTTTATTCTATTGGGTGCTGTTTATGCCATTTTTCGAACTTTTCATTTCAGTTTTTTATTGTGATGGAGAAACACATTACTTAATGAAGGATCTCGGATGCTTTGGTTCAAACCATATAATATACTGTGTTTTTGCAGCTATTGGACTGTTATTTTTATTATTCATGAATATCGTAATTGCCTTGCTATATAATGAAACCTAGCCTGTGAAGGAAGACAGCCTTTCAAGATTAGAATCAACATTCGAAATTCTTATGCTATTTTACAGAGTATTTGTGAGCACTTTCACTTTGCTTTGCCATAATCAATCGTGCTCATGGGTCTTGATAATAATCTACTTAGTATCTAGTTTCTATCTTTCCTACCAATACTTTATTCAGATACCTTACTATGACAGATTTGTCTCGATATTCTTTGGTTCTATGATCAATATCTTTGCTTGGATAAGTGTTAATTGCTTGCTCACTAAGTTTACAGATATTTAAGGGCATTTAATAATTATTTTCTGTGGAGTACCTATAGTTGTGTACTTTGTGACATATTTAAGAGAGCGGAGAATTGAATTGCTTTTGAATTAAAATTTAGATAAGATTAATACCGATATCGATGCTATGATTTAGATTAATACTATTAAAGATTTAAGCATTAGTATAAAAATAGCAAAAGATTAATTAATATTTTCTGGATTTAATTATAAAATCGGTAACAAGACAGTGGGAGATAATGTTGATAGAGAAATGCAAGTTAAGGGTGTGATTAATGTTCACTTAGAAGAATGCAGAAATGAATATTGCATCTGTAAAAATTTAGAGGAGCTCTACGATGTAGGATAATAAAGCTTTCTTACTCCAACATTAGATTTGCACAATGAGCCAATCTTTGTGCATCATTACAATAAAAAGTTGTTTGAGGAAGCTCTAAACAAATTCATCAATTCACCAAACTTGCATATTTCCTTTGCCTTCTACTTATTTTAGGTGATGAAAAATATTCATTCAGCTTTGCATGAGTTAAGTGTTGCTTCAAAAAAGAAACCTACAATTTAGCAATAGTTTACCATTTTTAGGTACAAAAATATGATTGAGTAGTTCACAAAGAAAGAGGAGTATAAGAACAAGCACATCTACTAGCAACTTACAAATGTAAAAGAGTTTGAAAGATTACATGGTGAAATGTAAAAGTAGATTGAAGCGGTATGTAATTATCAGGTTGAGTTTTGGACTCATCTTACAACAGTAGTTCCCGACTTAAATGTTCTGAATGAGCTTGGAAACAAAACTTACAATGCTTCAGAAAATACAGACAACTATTGGAAGATGCTGAGCCATATAAATCCCAATTACTAACCTGCTTTAACTTTATATGGAGAGTACCTTTCATTTATTAAGAATCACCCCTAATTAGGAAAACCTTATATTGAAAGAGCTTAAAATACAAATTTTGCTCATAATTCAATGGATGAAGGAATAAAGAGATCAGATGTACTTTTCTCTGAGGACTGCACTGTAGTTCATATTACTGGAAATAAAGAAAGTAGTGGTCGAGTTCTGAAGACATCTTAAGGACTTCTGAAATGTTTTGGATACAATAAATCTGAAGTCGTTGGACATAACATTTCATTTTTAATGCCAGCTATAATTGGAGGAAGACATAACGAATTTCTTGATAAGTTTTATAAAACAGGTAGACAAAGGGTTTTTAATTTAGAGAGAGCTATATTTGCTCAGAACAGGCAGGGTCATTGTTTTAGGGCAAAGGTTCTAGTAAAAACAATGCCAAGCTTAAAAGAAGGCATTTAATATGTTGGCATGATAAGACCGGTATTTGCCGAATATGATTACATCATAACTGATTTGAATGGAAACATTGATTGTTTTAGTAAAGGAATCACAAGTTTGCTTGGTCTTAATCCATAGTTATTCAAAGAAAATAACGATATCAATATTCAGCTCATCTGCCCTGAACTCATGGAAATTTTCGAATAGCGTAGAAAATTGTACAAACTAGTTTCACAAAAGAAAGTTGATCAGAAGAAGGTTCAGTAACCTGCATTTGTGCAAGTAGATCCTAGTTAAATAATCGATCCTGACTAAGCTTTCATTCAATCTAAGGTAGCTTAAGCAGGTGGCGATGTTTTAGCTATAATTATACCTTAAAATTTTGCAGCTCTTGCAAAATCAGAAAAATCAACAAAGCAAAGAGGAAATAGCAAAAAAAAGAACGGTGGTTAGGACTAGATTGACTTACTGGGTGCTTAAAAAGTAATGAGATCCCCTATGTTTAGGGAATTTATGAAGTATCTCTCGAAAGGTAGAACTTAAAACAAAAAATGTCCAGATATCAAGAAATTACTGAACTGCAAAGAGTACAAAGAAAATGAGAAGCTTAAAATAGTATAGTGTGAAATGGATTTAGAAATTAACCGCCTTAATAGGTCGGATCACAACGCACTCAAGTATTTAGTTTTCAGAATCCATAGTACTCAAAATCAAAAACATGATATGAATGATGGAGAGGACTAAGACATTATTAGTTTGCAAGATGACCAGGATTAAAATCAGTAAATCAAAAACGCTTCAAACATAATATAAGAAGTCTTTGGTCAGAAGGATGAAAACGGTAATTTATTAAGAATGGGAACTAATTAACACGGCTTTTCTTAGTCAGCTACTTTAAAAAGGCAGATGACTAATAACCAAAATGAAGAATAAAATGATGCCAATAACTTAATTATTAAATCAAACCTCAGAAATGGAAATAAAATTAACAATTCTCTTGGCAACAATCTTCAGGAAATTGATATTAGAAGAGAAAGCTAGATGATTATTGGTTCTAAAAAGGTTGGCTTTGCTGATGAGGTAAACTAAAGCTATAAAAAAATAGTAATTCAATCATTTTTTAATAGTTTATCAAAGTAAAATGTCGAAATCCCCAGACCAAAAGTGAGTAAAGACGCAGCCCCAATAAGCATCTAACCATCTTTGACTTTTGTAGATAAATCAGAAGATGAAACAGTTTCTGATAGGAAGCAATACGATAATCAATCTTTTAACAATGCTAAGTCAGGTAGAGATGAACTCGATGATTCTCAAGTTAAGCAAGATGAAAGCCAAAAGAAAGCTAAATAATCAAGTGATAAAGAGAGTCAGGATAAAACTGAGGGACCTGATGACTAAATGATATTTAATGGTTAGATCAAACAAGCCCCAAAACCACAGCAGGAGTAGTAAAATCTGCTTACTCCAATGATCAAGCCAAATTTTTTATATTTTAATAACTAATAATTTCATTTTAAAAGTAAGCACTAAAAGATTTTAGAAAATTAGGAAGATAAAGACACTCCTAGAATAGACGTGAAGAAAGACATTTAAATATCAGAAAAGACTAAAATGAGAACTTCTAAAATAAATGATTAATTACTCATCAAGGAAAAGTCTTCACTTTAAAATATAGATAAACCTGCAGATAATCAATCCTCTACACCATTTTAATTTTTTACTATATTTACTCTTATTTTATCGTTTTTATTAATAAGTTTTTAATAATTATTTATCATCTTAGAGCAAGAACTCTCCACTGCCTTCATATAAATCCAGTTCCCTGAAATCCTAGAAGTAATCTCTGAAGCAAGTTAAACAGATAAAAACGGGGGATTAGCAGCCACTTTTAGAAAACAACCTAGACGATTAAGATGACAAATCAGGAGACTTCAAACAGCAAAAAGATAAAAGCGACAATCAAAAAGCTTTGGTCGATTAGTCTGAGGGCGATCAGAGTGTTGTGGATCTGTAAGAAGACTTTGAGGAAGAGATTGAGGAGATTATCGAGGAGATAGATGAGGGAGCAGAAGATGATGCTGACTACGGAGATGAAGATAATCAGGATGTAATGAGTGGCAGTAGGACTGGAGCTATAAGTACTGGAAATGATAAGTACGGGTTTTAGGGGTAAGGCAGCAAGGGCATACTCTTTGGAAGTCCTACTGATAATTTCAATCCGTTTGCGGCTGCTGTGTTGCAACCTCCACCTCAAAAGAAACGAAAACTGAGTTATTTCTTTTACCTCAATATTATTTCTTATTCTCATTCAATTTGAGTGTTTGTTAATAATGTGTAATTTTGACACTAAACTTAGAAACTATGACAAGATAGTGACTAATAAAAATTATAGACAATACGATGTAGAAAGTTGTACCTCTGCTCTGTTCAAAGACTACGAATTTACTAATGATGAATTGGACATCAGAGATCTAATTAAGAAAGTGGAAGGCAGGAAACAGAGGAGAGAGACAAAGCGAAAGAAGTAATTACTTGCAGTTTATACAATTATATATAATGATTCATTTTTTACTTAAAGAGAAAACATATGGAATCAAATTTAATTGTTGTTAATATCTAATGATATTTTAAGTTGAGGAGGAGTAGAAAAAGCAAGCTGAACATCAGAAAATGATTAAAAAGGAGAGCAAAGCAATAAGTGATGGAGATCAAGAAGATGAAGATAAACCTTCTGATGAAGAAGCCGTTGCAGCTGCTGATCCAGAGAACAATGAACAACAACATGAAGAATATAAATCCCTCAAAATTATAGAAGGTTTTTATTTAAGAATCTCCAGAAGAAGATGAAGACAGGAATGACTAGCAGAGAATGTTAAAAGAGGATCTAGATCACGGGGAAGTCAGTTCTATAGCCTCATCTATTTTCAGTCAGACTAGATCTTACTTCTCACTCAGAAATGCTTATATAAAATATAGTCTTTTAATTCAAACTGAAAAACTTAGCCCACCTATATTTTTTATTAGTTTTGCTATTGATGAGCAGTACTTCCCTCTCTCTATTAAAAACCTTAAAATCATCTCAAATATACTGTTTGCTGCTCTACTAATAGTGGAATTGGTATAATTTATCATATAATAACAACTTTTCGAAGGGATTCATGCAAACGTCAAGAACATTAAGTTTTCTGAGAAGAGAATATTTGACATTATAGACATTAATTTGAGAATATAAAACCTCAGGTTTTAAAATGAGAAACTGTTTGTGCCTAGCACGTGCTTCTTCGGGTTGAATGAGACTTTGTTCATATAGGCTTAAAATGCGCTCTTGTAATCATTAAAAGTAATTTAAAATATGAGAAATTAATTAAAAAAATAAGTAAATTATTTATTTTTTGCATGATGTTTAAAATTTACTTTTTTTGACTAACTTTAAAGCTTTAAAAATATTTATGAGATAATATAACCTATGGTTAATTATAAAATAAAAAACTTAAATACTGGTAACTTAAATTTTAAGAATAAAAAAAAATTAAAAAAAAATCTCTTCAAACTTATATTTTTCTTAAACTCATAAATGTATTATTATCTTTACAAATCATCAACCACATCATTGAAAGATAACCAAATTTTTAAATTTTAATATTTTGTTTTAAGTATTGCCTCATATATATTTTTTACGTAAAATTATTCCCATAAAATCTATATTTTAATGTTCTGTATTGTTTTTTTATATGAACTTTTATTAATTGTTATAACCAGAACAATTTGCAGTTTAACACAGCAAACTTCGACTACGAAACTAGACTACAGATAAACCCCACAGATGTGATATTATAATACGAGGATGTCCCTGATCTCCCAGGTGCAAGCTCCTAAAACATCTGGGAGAATATCATGTCGATTGTTGTATTCTCATAGGAACTGTCAGCAAAACCACTTATGATTACGAGTAATTCCACTGATGTCAAGTTTATACAGAATAATTGTTTGAATACGCTGCTTGTTGCATTGAAGGAATCTACCACTGCTATTATTAGTGCCACTTAATCTAAGACAGATTCCTTTGTTTAAATTATTAAAATACTTTTGAGAAGTAAAAGGCTTTAAGCTAATAATATATAAATCATTCCAGTAAGAACTTGTTCTTGTCTCTACTTGTTGGAGTTACTTGTGCTCTTTTCTTTGCCATGGCCTTTTTACTTCCAGTTATTAATAAAGCCAAGAAATCTAAGCAGAATGTATTGAAGCTCTTTTTGCTTAAAAAAGTCGAAAAAGCAATAGACGATCAACTCACTCTTTAAATTACCAATAAAATTTATATGAGATATACTATAGCTATTTACAAATAATTATATTAACTCAAACTTTGTCGCTGGTTCATTACGAAATATTAAGTTTAATCAGAAAACCTTGGGGCAGTAGCAGACGGAGGAGATGGAAACGACAACATCGATGACAATATGGGCGGCATGTCAGATAAAGAATTAAAGAAAGAGAAAGAAGAGCTATATTCACTAAAGAAACAGAAGAAGAATAAAAAGTGGAAGAAACTTAACACTAATTTTGGACTATTAGGGATAAGAGTGATCGTTATTGTATGCATCCTGGAGGCATTCTTTATAGTTAATTATCTGGTTTCAGATAGGTTCATGAATTAGGTTGGTAGTCTCACTGATGAGTTGAGATTAAATTACTAATCAGCATTGTTTAATATCAATTCAAAAATGCCAAGGCAAATGCTTGCTTTTAGGAAATTACATTATATTTCTGTAAAGATTATTGATCTCAAGACAGCCCCTCTTTGCATAGATCCTCCTTGTCCAAAAAGAACTTATCTATACAAATTCAACAGCCCACATTTTGAACATGAATGTTAAGGATTTAGTCACTTAACTCAATGATTAGTTAATAAATGAGGAGTAGCAACTTCTTGAACTTTTCTAGTAAAATTATGATCTACATGACACCAGATATAACACTGATTTCACAAATTTAGCTTACTCTAATATGTGCAGCTAAATTACCTTCTAGGGAAGCACTAAGGAAGAGTGTGAGAATTTCAACTTATTATGTATCATTTTTATCAAAACCTATTAGATTGATGAGATGAATGCACAAAATTCACAGTATTTTATTTGTAATTAAACTTAGGTATTCTTAAGAAGGGTCTTTACAGCACAATTACAAAGTATCTAAGTAACTTGCGTGATATTAATTCCCGCTTTGAAATTCTTAGAAAAAATAATGAAACGGCAAAAGACTATATAAATGATTGGCGCATAGCGTTGAGTGAGAGGACTTGCGATTTGTACATGAAATAAATTCATTTATATTTAGAGACACTACTTATGCAAGAAATAGATAGATTGTAAGGAAATATACTAATATAGTAACTAACATATATACTATAGCTTTGAAAATGAGTACATATTGGACAGAGCGATATTTATACTATACTTGTTCTACTTGCTCTTTGTCTATTTTATTATTTGGAAATTGTTCATGAATAAACTTATGGAGGAGCTTTGGAGAGCCAAAAAGATGTTAAGGTAAGAATTTTTATACTTTCTCTCATTTTATTCTTTTGATAAAAAATTCCTTTATTATCCCCATGTATTAATTATTTTTACTTTGTAGCATTTTACCAATTGAAATATGTTTTAAGATAGAAGAAATCAGGAATTTCATATATGCAAACTCCACAAATTCTTAATTTTAATGATTTACCATTGATTTATTTTATGATAATCTTTTATTTTCACTCAATTTATAGACATTATTGGATATTTAAAGTTCTAAATCTATGTTTATTTAAAAATATTAATTAGAAATGCAAGAAAATCATATCCCTTAAGACAATTCAGATGCTCCTCCAGTAATGATTGAACCAGTGGAAATAAAATAAGGGGGGGGGGGGAAATTTCCTGCCCCAACATTAAATTTTATGTTTTTTCAAATAATTTTATTAGAAACAATAAATTTCAATTTCAATTACCATAATCATGTACTATACAACAGTTATTATTATATAATTTTCAAGGTACATAATTATTCTTTATCAAATTATATATTATTAACAAGGCTAAAATAAGTGTTTTTATTAATAATTAATGTAATTTTCATTAAATTTTTAATTCATTATCAAGGTAGAAATGATATTTGAAGCTAAATTTAAAATAACTATATCATAATTGATGATAAAAATTCTTTGAAAATTATAAAAATTACATATTGTTATGTATGGGGCAGGAAACTTCCCCCCTAGGGTGCATATAAAATTTTGGGGCAGGAAACTTCCCCCCCCCTAAAATAATTTCTTAAATAACCTTAAAATTCTGTATTAAAGAATAATTTAAATAAATATTTTAAATAGTAGGCCAAGAATGGTTGGGCTACTACTCTTATAACAATTAATCTTTCCCTATGAATTTCGAAATATTAGATATTTCAAATGAATAATTTAGCGCAGTAGGTCATGACACAGTTGGTGATTTTACAATGGCTGGTCAAGTGGTTGATGGAACCTTCAATATCATCAAGCAATATTTTATATAATATCATTATTTGAAATTCAGTTCCCTAATACACTTAATATTCCAAAGTCTCAATTCTTAATAAATATTTAGGATCTTAACTTAATAAATTTTTTTATGTGAATATATTGGGAAGCATCAAGTATTATATTATGGATAAATGGATTTAAAATATAGAAATTCAATTGAAGGTCATTGGAAAGTTTAAACCGATTAATTTTCAATGAGTGATGGATTTAAATTATAAATAAAGGGGAGAATTAAATATATATATATATTTACATATATTTATTCAGATAGCTTTTTTTATTATTCAGTCATTACTTTTCTATTTCATTTTCAATTATTTTGCATAAAGTATACAATTCTTATAAATAATTATAAATTAACTTCTTAAAGAACAAATTTATTCATGGATTCGTATTATTTAATAGCTATAAAGTTCAAAAATTATATTAAAAAAATTCAATTTATAATCAATTTGAAATAATTTAATCTATATTAAACTTATTAATTTACGAGTATAATATTTTTGTTATTTTACCCCATAATTATTCTTGAAGAATTCCCAATGATAGAATATATAATTTGAATGAAATGGAATTTAACAGTTATGTAATTTTTTTATTTTTAGTTATTAAAATTAATTACTCTATAACCTGTAAATTTAAATAACCAAGTTAATTAATTTCTTTGAAGAGTAGCAAGATTTTATTGCTTTATTTAAAACAAATTTGAGGAAATTAAAATATTAATAATTTCTCTTATAGTGGATTTAAAATATTGCATTCCAAATTTTAAGTTGTTTTAACATAGAAATCGATTTTAAGATTAACTCAAGTATTATTTTATTTTATTGATAGTAAACTAAATAAATGTAACTTCTAATTTATATATAAATTTATTAAAAAACAACAATAATTTTTTTTGACAAAGCATTATAGAAAGCTTAATTATTTCCAAATAATACTTTCAAAGGCACTTCAAAACTTCATTCAATATCCAAATGAATTGATAGATTAAAAATAATTTAAAAACGTTATTTAATTTAGCATTATTGTATAGGATATAGAAAAAACTTGATTAAATTCAATTTATAATTAATAATAACATGCTTAACTAGCATCAATTTAAGTTTGTCATTATATTTTAAGTGTATTATATTTAAGCATATTGTAAAATTAATACCTTCGACTACAGCTACTATTAATTATCATTCTTATTATTACTTAAGTGCTTTTAACTATTTGATATTCATAATTATCAAATAAAGATTAATTTGCAAATTAATAATCAAAATAAAATGTGTGAATTAAATTACATTTCAAAGGAATTTTTATTTGAATATGTTGACTTTATATAAGTGAATTTTAATATGAGTATTTTAAAATAAGAATTTATAACACTGAAGGTTATTTTAGAAATTTAAATTATTGAAATATCGTATAAGTATAGTATTATTTTTCAGTAAGAGAACTTAATACAGAAAAAATTAGATCAATCCCCTATTTATAGAAGTTTCTAATATACGATAAATGAAGGAAAAAAGTTTTAAAAAAAATCTAAAAAATTGAAATAAAAAGCAATTGTCATTTTCGAATAATTAATTTTAATTTTTGTCCTATACTACACAGTCTAATATTATCTAACTGAAAAACAAAGTAATGGATCTTTTCACACATCCCTTCCTCCCCGTATTTTAAAACAAGTAGGAACAATGTAACTAGCAATAATAATCTACCACAGATTCAACCACAATGTTTAAGTTAATACTATATTACAAATTCTCAAACAAATAATGAGATAAAATTGGTGTATAATTTTATAAATGTCTATCAGCAACTCTTCGATGCAGGTTTTATAAATTTTAATTGTTTTTAATGAAAATAATTAATTATAGCAGTTTAACTTAAGTAACAAAAATTCTTAGAATCTTTAAAACATCTGCCAATCACGTTTTTCAACGACTATCTTTAAATATTGAGATTTTTTTCAAATTATTTTATTTTATTTAGACTTCTGAGGAAGACTTAACAAAAAGATCAAAAGATTAATATAACTAATAAGAATCCTTTTCAAGACTGTAACTTTAAAAAATATATATTAGTAAATCTTCAAGCTATAATTAGTTTTTTAGAATATTTTAAATAACTCTTTCAAATAGAAGGAATTAATTCGCATTTAGCCCCTAATTCTTGCCCGATTATCCAAAAATAAGTCGATTAATAGTAAAAATTTATCACTGATTTAATAATTAATTAATCAGAAAATATAAATGTCATTTCTTTTAAGTTTAAAACTTGAAGGTATAATAATCATATGCATTAATTAATAATTGATGAGGCAGCGAGAGATGGTTAAGGTTTCGTTATTAAATAATAGGAGCCGAAACAGTTAGTCTAAAACTAAACCCCCAAAAATATTGACTCAAAATTTAACGAAGCAATACTAGCTGAAGACTCTGAATAAGATGATAGTTCTGAAAATAAATTGTAAATTATTTATTTTTTCGTTCCTCTTTACATAAAACCCCAAAACCCTTTTAAAAATTTAGCAATTAAAAATTGAAATATTCTGAAAATGGGAGCTCACCCAGCCTGAGAACCTCAACCTAGAGCAAGGTTAACTTTTCGAAACTAGCTGAGCAAGAAAAGTTAACGAGATTATAGAATATGGCAAATAAAATAAAAAAGTTAAAATAGCAAATTAGATCCCTTAAATCATATAGAAGTAAGAAACTTATGAGACTTAGATAATATCACATAAATAGATATAATTAGGCAATTTCCTGATCAAATGTAAATATTTAAGTCAGATTTTACATATAAAAATTCCCTTAAATATTTAAATTATAAATGAAATTATTTCACATATTCATATAAATTTAGAAATAAACTGGTATAAAATTTAAGCTAAGTTTTTTGAATTGAAACTTAATTGGTAAAAAAGCCAATTTTAATATTTAAAAATAATAAATTCTATGGGCAATTTAGATAATCTATTGTGTATATTTATCTGATAGAAAAAGTATTCAAATTTTTATAATTATATTTATAAAAAATAAATGATTTTTTTTATTTAAAATTTTAAGATAAAATATGATATATCAAAATTCACGCTTAAATTTATTAAATTATGTGATTCAAACTATTTTATACTTTAACAATAACAGTAAACATTATTACTCAATTAACTTCCCTCCTTTCAAAAAATTAAAAGCAAATATTTAAAATTATCTAGATAATTTCTTGAATTAATATATAAAATTAAATCACAAGTCACATTATCAACTTCCAAATTCCAATATGGCTAAAACCACAGGCTTCTCGCTACCAAGGGAGAATGTTTTTTCCACTAGCCAAATGAATGATTATATTAAAATTTTGAATTTGGATTGAGAAAAAATTAAATTAAAATTACTCTATCTTTTCATGTTATTTTTTCTTTAAGTTATATTTAGAAAATCATTCCTTTTATAAAATGACATTGAATTATATTAAATAGAATAAAAGCTTATAACTAATTTTTTTCATTACTGATAATAAGATTAAAATTTTTAAAGTACTTCCTTAAGGTACGATAAGTTTTAATTTGTGTTGTTGTTTTTATATTTATTTGAAAGCTCTAATTTTATTAATAAGTCTTTGTAAATATTTTCTTGATTTGACAGATAATTTGGAGATATTTCCTTAATTTATGAAATTATTAATGAATAAGCAATTTAAACATTTAAATAGAAATTAATATCATTAATTCTATCTATTAATAGAAGACAAAAATATAGAGAAAAAATTTAAAGAGATAATAAATAATATATTGTAGAGAGTGAAAATTTTGTTTAATAAATGTAGAAAGTATAATATCTAAAAAATAAAATTAATTAAGATTTTAAGATTATTTTAATTCTAAATTTACATAGCAATAATAATTTTAACAATCTCAGTAGCACAACAGAATTAAATATTACTTAATTATAAAATATTTTATTTTCTAATTTACTTAAATTTTTTTTATTATTATTATATTAAATTATTAATAAAAATTTAATTTGTAAAAATAATTTATAAAATTAACCACTCATTGATTTTATTAATGTAATAATAATAAAAACATTTTTGAGACCAAGCAGGAATAATATGTTATGAATTAAATTTAATTTTATAATTTCAAGATCTCTATATAAAATTCTAAATATAACCAAATATTTATTTAGAAGATGTTTGAGATAGTGGAAAAAAAAACTACAAGGTTAAGTTTTCAAAAAATAAGAGTACTCAAATTATTCATGCCTCATATTCCAATTGATATTAATTAAGACTATTATTATTTATTTTATGTTAATTTTGTTTAATATATGAACTTTTCTCTACTATATTCTGCAATTCACTAAATTTTGTAGAGAGATTTGTTATTTAATTCTTTAAAAATAAAGGTTCTTTTTAATTTAATGACAGAATATTTAATTAATTTAAAAACTATTGATAAATCGAGTAAACTTATCACAGTTAATTCAATAAAGCTATAAGTATGATTAAAAAAATATTATTAACAGCATTAACTTACAGATTTATTAAACTTGACTAACCCCTAATTAAATTTCAAATAGAAAATCTAATTTAAAAATTCCTTCGTTGTATGTGCATTTGTTTTACTAGAATTTATTCATATTAGATCAAATTGGCAAATGATTTGTTTAATCTAGCATGAATTACTTACTCCCTTTATCATATTATATATTTTTATATTTTAAATAAAAAGCAGGACTAGCAATATTTATAACAAGCAGGAGGAATAGAAAAATTTAGCTTCGCCTAGCCACAGTTATCCCACCACCAAAGCTAACCTTATTTTTAAGTAAATAAAGCTTTTTTATTCTAAAAATTTACAAACTAAATTATAAAAATATTTATTTATAAGGTGAATAGAGTACATTTTAAGTAAAGAGAGGCAATTTGCCTCATTATGACCACAATTAATTATATAAATAGCTTCCATACGCTAGTTACACACAGCAATAACCAAGTATTCACAACAATCATAATTATGAATATATTTAATTATTATACTTAGCTAGATTTATATTAATATTGGAATTTATATTAATACGGGACATAAACAAAAAAACTAAAATTTATTAAATTTTTTATGTCAAAATCTTTTTCTTAAATTATTATTATTGTTATACATATTGATTTGTTATTATATTTAATCAAAGAAGTGCTTAAAAATAAAACAAAAAGTTGATTGAATACCATTTTATAAAATTACTGGACTAATTTTATTTCTTTTTAATAAATTTATTTTAGTTTTTCAGAGATTTAAATTATTTTCAAAAATATTGAACGATACCAGCATCTATGGAATCTGCTAGGAACGTTTGCAGACTAACAATATTGATTCAAATTCTACCTAACAAGCTTATTTATTTTTAAATGTATAACTATATAAATTTATTTTGAAAATACACAAGATAACACTCCAAATCACCACTTGATATTTATTACTAAAAATAAGTTTTTAATTATTATTAATTGTAGTTTAATGTACATTTAATATTCCCAAGTTTTTAGAAAGATTAACGATTACAAAAAAATCAGTTTTAATTAATTATAAACTCGTAATTAGAAAGAAAAAAAATGTCTCCTTTTTTATATATATATATATATATATTATTCAGTTGAGCACAATTACTTATGAAGGATAAATCAACTTATAGGGAGGCTAGTAATTTAAGAAAAATTAAAGTAATCCATTCAAACCTCTCCCATAAATAACTCTAAACCACCCCAATCAATAATCTTAATCCTAAATGTTAAGTTTAGGATTTAATTTTAAATTTATAAAATAAACATTTTTTTTATTTTAATTAAAATTTTATGATAAAGTTAGAGACATGGATTCAATCTTGGAATGCAAAATAATAATTAATCGATGATTACGCCAGTTTAAACTTACTCGTAACAGTAAAATCAAAATTTTTATTGCTATATAAAATTCTATATAACATATTTATTTATTTGGTGAAAAAAATGAAACTTTATCTTTAAATTATTTAATCTATAAAATTTAGTTATCTTTTAATATCTCTTCTAATAATCTCAACCCTAAAATTAATAATTATAAAATAATAGTTATTAACCTTATTCAAAACCCCCTATCCCAAATTAATACAGTATAATTTATTATAATCGGTCATTAAATTTTTAGTTCGTATTTATTTGATAAATAAAATTCTTTACTGTAATTATTTCATGCATATTTTTGTCATTAATTTCTAAAATTCATTATTTATAACTAATTTTAAGTGACTGATATAATTGAATAAATTTGATTCTTACATGATTTAGATATAAGACAACTAAATTAACATTAAACAAATGATAAAATGATTAATAATTTTTAATATTTTTAGTCATTTCGATAAAAATTAAAAAATAATATTTGGGATTTTATTCTACTAAAGTTACACAAGTTTTGCATCAAAATAATAGTAGTAATTTAGTGCAAGGGTTCGGTATAAATTATATTTGTATTTATATATTATAAAAGAATTTTTTAAATAAAATTTAAATTAGACTTCCTTAAATCTGCATTAACATATCGATTAACAAAATATTTAAATTTAATTAGCTATATTTTATTCTAAATTAATTTAATTAAATATTCTTGCGAGTATTGCTTCGTAAAACAACTAAAATTCATTAAATAATCAATAGTATATTAAGAGTAGGGATGCCTTGACTTTTCAAAATAATAACTGAAATTTATAAGCTTCTAATTACGAATATTATAATTAAATACATCAAAAAAAGCTGTTAGGATCAAAGCGGTTTTCTTATACAAGTTATTATTTAGCACTTCACTATGTATTTAGTTTATCAAAAATGATTTATTTTGATTTTTTATAAATCTTTTAAAAAATGAGAGGATTAGGGCCATAAAGGGTTATATAGGCAAAATTATTATAAATGATAATTTTAAATCCATTAAATTGATGAATATAATGAGAGATTTGAAATATTATAGCAGAACTTAAAATGAAAATAAATAAATAATGAAGGTACGCAAATTCTGTGACTGATTCAATAAATGGACGTCTGTAAATAAGCGAGCACCAAAAGGTAAAATGAATATATTATTTACTAGATTTGCTATATTCTTTATAATTCTATTTATCTCTTCGAAAGTATTAGAGAATTTATAGATTTGTAAAGAGAATTATGGATAGATTCTCATTAAGAGTAATCTTTATAGCAATTTCATATATAATTGTTTGTTATATTGTATTTATTTATGTAGAATATATTAATGAAGCTTTATGACTATTAAATTCCAAAAGAATGATGAAATTTTCCTTTTTTAGTAAGTTAAGAGGCTATTTAAAACAAAAATATTCTTCATAATTCAGTAATAAAAGGAGCAATCTGACTTTAAATATTTTTATATTAGAATTTTTGAAGTTTTTTATTATTGAGATTATTAAGTTTGCAGATATTTTATTTCTATCAAAATTTTATCCCTAAAACATTTCATATATATGATGATTATATAATTGTTGAATTAACTTAAGTTTAAAACATTGTTATAATTAAATTAATTAGTAGCGTATTGTCTCTAACTAATTACGGAAATTAAAGTCAAGAAGTCTATATTGATATAAATACTATCAAATTTAATTCAATTTTGAGAAAAAATTTTTAATTTAAACCTATTACAAAATATAATTTATTTTTATATTCATATATTATTTATATTGACATCTTAAGGCAGATGAACTAGCAATAAGTTGACAAACAAACACAGTATTATTAAATATATAAAATAATTGTGTTTTAAGTAAAGTATCAATGCTTTTAACATTATATTTATAATAAAAAAATTGGGGGTCTAAGTCGGTACCACACAATTTTTGAAATCCTAAGTCGGTACCATATAAAAAAAATTTTAAACCAAAATCTTAAGTCGGTACCACATTAAAATTTTTTTATTTTCATTAAATAAAATAAATGTTTACTTTAAAGTTAAATTATTTTTATATTATGAACATTTCTTAACTTAATTATATATAAAGTTTAATGTAACGAAAAAAAAGACATCGAGATATTTTAAATACCGCTGATCAAATTATTGATGTTTTACAATTTATAAAAGATATTAAAAATGTTATTGAAGCGCTATAAGATATAAGGATTCTTGAAAGAGATGTGAAATGCAGTGTATTTTAACTGAATATGAAGCTAAGATCAAGAAATGACACACCTGATGGACTTGTATACCAATGCAAATGATCTTGCAGGAGAAAATAATCAATTCAGTAAATATCTTTATTTGACAAGCATTTAATAGTCAATTTCAACTTGGTATTTATTGGTTTTTCATTAGTTTGCAATTGGATATAGTTCAGCTCTTACTAAGTATAATATAAAGATGTTTAACTACAAATTAAATAAAAAGTTAATAACAAATGTTTTCTAAGATATAAGAAAATAAGCAGCAAAATATATGGAATTTTTTCATATTTAAAATGAAGAATAAATACTTAATGGAGATATTGATGTGGACGAAAGTTGATTTAAAAATGGAAAATTTTTTTATGATGAAGGCTAAATTTAACAATAAATAAATAGTAGTAGAGTTGACAGATAAATATGTGTATTTGGTATGATAGAAAGACAATCAAAAAAAGCTAAGGTATTCATTGTTTAGAACAGAACGAGAGAGACATTATGGGCAATAATTTGATAAAATTCATAGATAGGTTCAATTATTCATCATGATTGTTTTAGATCTTATTAAAATATGCCATTTAGAGAAGCAGGATTATAATATAAAAGGTATGTCCATGAGAAATTAAAATTGAATATGTTTAATCAATAATAGCAACAACAATAATAATAAAATGATGATGAAGAAAATGATGAAGATTATGATGAAGAATTTGAAGAAGAAAAAAGATAAGGTCAAGATGTTGAAATGTACGATGAAGATGAAAACAGCAATGAAAAAATAAAACCAAGAAATTTTAGAGGTACAAACTTAATTGAAAGTTTGGTTTTAACTTAAAAGATATATTAAAAATATTTATAGTACATTATGCGATGAAATTTACATGACTTTTTAATGGAGGCTCTTTTGAGAAGACATGTCAAAATGAAAAAAGAAAAACCAGAGAATCCTTAGCTGAGATTTTTAAAATATTATTAATTACTTATAATTTTATTGATTGAAAATAAAAAATTTTTTTATGTGTTACCGACTTAGGATTTTGGGGTAAAAATTTTTTTTTAAATGGTACCTACTTAAGATTTCAAAAAATGAGTGTTACCGACTTAGACTTCCTCCCTCCCCAAAAAATTATTAAATTAAATTCAATAATAGTATAGCTAGTAATAACTGACTGAAGGCATTCACAAATGAAAATAAATACATTTAAAAATCTTCTTTGAAATTCATAAATATTTAAATTTAAATAAATTAAATCAAATTATAAGTTATTAGTTATAACCAATAAATTATAACAAATAAATTGAATTTATTTATAACTTTTCTTAATATTTATATTTAAAAAAATTCATAACATGCATATATATTCGGTTAACATCTGAAAGTTATTTTTAAATATTTAAAACAGAGTTCAAAACTAATACTGAATATAATCCTAAGATTTTATTTTATTTAATCAAACTCTAATTTTAGTAGAGAATTTATTATTTATATTAAAATAATAAATTCTTGATTTAAATTAATTAAATAAGCAACCTCTTTAATTTTTATTCTTAATATTTATCTCTATTCGTATTGATTGAGAATAATTTAAAAGAAAAAAGCAAAAACAGCTAAGAATAGTTGATTTTAAGTTTATTTATTTTTTTAAATTAAATGTAATGATTGATAAATTGATTAAAAACGTTTGGAATCAAAATTTTTAATATAATTATATTTTCTATTAAATAATAACTTTAATAATATTATTTTCATCTTATTCCTTAAAATATTCACAAACTTTTAATAATATTTTATATTGTATTATTGAAGCTTTTAACCTATAATTTATTTCATAATGATTGTGATATAAAAGAAATTAGAAATTTAAATCGTATATCCATATTAATTTATTTTAATTATTCATTATACCTGAAAAAACATAATCAATTTATGATGATTTAAAATCATTGGAAAATCTGATAAAGATTTATGTCAAAGTGTAAATAACTTAACCAAAATCTAAATTAAAAATATATTTTTTTCTACATTTAAAGACATGTAATACAATTATCATAATTTATTTCTAAAAACACTCATTTATCTACTTATAATGAAATCTGCATTAAGCTCAATGAAACAAGGCTTCACTATGGTGACCAAAGATAGAGATATTTACTTACAGCCATTAGCAGAACATAAATTCACGTTTATATGGATGCATGGACTGGGTATGTCGGCATAGGCGTTCTTACAATTTTTCAATACTCCCTTGACAGTAATTCCAAATTAAGTAAGTATTTAGAGAATTTTCTAACAGATTGATAAAACAACTGATTTATTTTTGTTCTCTATTCTTTGATTTGGTTAAAATTAAGTTAATAATGTACTTTTTAATAGAATACTAAAGTAATATTGCTTAATGCCCCTACATAAGCAGTCTCAATCAAAAGGGGTGCTCACATAAACTCATGGTATGATATCATATACTCTGGCGGAAGTCTAAAATACAACGAACATGAAATCACACAGAGTGCTTAAAGAATCTAAGGAGTAATCAAAGAGGAAGCTTAACTTTTGGGAAACGATTCAACCAAGATATTTATAGGTGGAATTTCTCAAGGTTGCTGCATTGCTATTGAAAGTTAATCTTAAAATTTGTAAAGATCTATACCATATAAACTTTTTTTCTTACTAATTATTCAAATTCAAAAGTGCACTATCTTATCCAGAAAGAATTGGTGGGGTAGTAGCACTTAGTGGGCATGCTCTTCCATCTATAATAGAACAATATGAATAGAATAGAATTAATAAATCTACTTTTGATAAATTGAAACAAGTTCCAATTTTCGCTTATCATGGGAAGCAAGATTGCATTATATAGGAAGTGTGGGCGAGGAAGACTTATGATAGATTAAAAAAGATTGGATTTACGAAACTACAATATTTCAATGAAGATTTAGGAAATAAAATTTATTTTTAGAGTTACATTCTAATTCTTTTATTTAGGATTCTTAAGTTAAAAAAAATCTATTTTTTAATTTAAATGATTGCAAATTGATTTATTTAAAGCATCTCTTGAATTAGCATAAATTTTTCAAATTCATTAGGACATACAGTTAATTACATTTATTATAAACTTTAAAATAGTTAAAGAAATTATAATTAAATCGAAATAACTCATATAAAGCATGTTTATTAAAATATTATAAGTTAGTCCAACAGAAATTGGAAAAATTAGAGAATTCTTGGGCACTGTTATGAAATCATGATAAAAGATTGCTATTGATTAAATTTTAAATATATTTCTATCGAATAATTACTTAATCCTAAAAATTATATAAAATAAAGGTATATCTAGGCATAAAGTTATGATAATGCGATAATAACAAAATAATGAATGGACAAAAATAAGGTTTGCATATATTTATAGTTAATAATGTGTATGAAAAGCAATAATTATTTTTAGCATAATGGTTCTTAGGAACTTAACCACAATAGATTTAATAGTTTATATTTAAAATTTCGATACTTTCTTTATTTTTAATTTTATAAAATACTTAAACTTATTTATATGATGATTTTTGCCATATTTTTAAACAATCTTATTTAATTTTAGCTATAATAATATATATTTTTTTTATTCATAGTAGTTGAAATAAATCACAATATTAAAAAATTTAAATGATAAAATACTTAAATAATTTGTTATAATTTGATTTTGTATCATTAATATAAAAAGAAATATTTATCATTTTTAATTCAAAATCTTACTTAGCACCTTAATTCTATTGTTTTAAGTAATTTGTTATTGATGAAGCAGAAATATTTCAAAATAAAAATAATTACATTGAGAAATTATTAAATTATTGAAGAAACACAATTAAATCAATATTATTTATAACAAATCACTTAAAATAAAAATAATAAGATTAAGAAACTAATTATGATAAATAATAAGAAAAATAGATGATTATAAGAATTTGATTATTATTAATAAGAATACTTTTAATGGCGACGCTGGTGGAGCAGTTTCACTCACTAAAAATGTAAGTTACAAAAAAGATATCTAAAATTTTTATTTTTTAGAGGTTCTACCTGGTAAGAACAGTGACTGACTTTAGCTAAGACTCCGCAAAGAAACAGAAAGGAACAGGAAAGGCGTGATGATAATTAGTAATGGTGATATGTATTGTGGTGAATATAAGAATGGCAAAGCTGTTTGAGTTGCTTCTCTTCTATTTCATTTTAAAAGTATTCTTATTAATCTTAATCAAATTCTTATAATCATCTATTTTTCTTATTATTTATCATAAATGTGTTATTTATTCAAATATTTGATTTGAATTTAGTTTATTTATTCTATGGAACAACAAAACATTATAAGTTTCAGAAGAAACTAAAACGAAAAATTTTTCCTTTTTTATATTAAAACTATAAAACATCTTGATAGTAAAGCATGAATTAATTATATAAAATAACTACAGTTCTTTTAATATATTATTTATATTTTTTACAATTACTATTTCAACAAATCATAACTATATTAATGTATAGTTTAATAACAAAAATTCATAAATTTGAGGAAAAAAAAGTTGAGACTCTTTGGATTAATTAATACTAAATTCTCGCTACTTATTTAAATGTTCTTAACATATATATTTTTGCCATGTTAGATATATAATTGGTTGATGAGTATTAATATTATTAGTATTATAATTTTATTTAATATTTTCAATATATTATCCTTGTTTACAATAATGATTTAAATTAACACTTTGCATTATATTTTACTATGAATTACTTTTGTTCAGATATTTGCTGTTTTCCATATTTTAGCTTGTGTTTCAAAATTCATAAAGAAAATTAAGTATTTATATTGAAACTTTTATTTCAAATTTTTTTAATAAAAATATTTCACAGTGTTTTTAGATGATTAATTCTATGAAGAGCTGCCAACATTATTTCTACGTCTATCTTTCAAAGTCCTGCGTTTTTTGGGCTAGGGAACGGACTGTTCAAGTACAGTTTTGGATTTATGTTGGGGAAAATTTACAGGCAAGTAATTATTTTTCAATTTTTTTCTCCAATTTTTTTTGTTAATTATTTTTTTTCAAATAACAAGTGTCAGCTTTAATAATTTGAATTAAATGACAATTATGAAATACTTGGCAATTTCTGTTGAACTTTTCAATATTCATTCTTTAAACATTAACTTTCCTTATCAATTGCATTTAGATATATGTTAAAATGAATACATTTTTTATAAGATTTTTTTAAATATTTAAATAACGCAAATAAGAGTAATAACACTCGACAACTACTTGGCCTTATATTTTTAAAGATTTTAGAGGATGTTTTATATATCCCCTAAATAACAACTAAAATAAATTATATAAATTCTGTAGAATAATTCAATAAATCATAATTAATAAAATTTACTTGCCTGGAATTTCCCCCCTGTATTTATTTTTAAGAGCAGCTGCCTAAGGTATATTAAATTCAGTTTCAAGGTAAAATTTTAAATCTTTTGACTAGTGAGTAGTTGTCGAGGAAGATTGTTGCTGATATATTTTTATCTATTGTAATTATGATTGTTATCTTGTTAAATTATGAGAAGACTGGACTATTCGCAAATATAAAAATAGATAAAGGTAAAATTAAAAATTGGTGTATACTCAAATATATATTATGCAAATCAGAGGGTTAGACATTTTTATCATTAAGCAAATGGGAATTACCTTATAAAGTATTATTATCTGAGTTCACATTTTAATTTTTCAAAAGCTAGTTATCAAGATATTTATGTTAGTTTTTCATCTGTTCAATAATATTTTACATGTTTAAGTCCCTTGCACTATCAGTTTATATATACTAATTTTACAAAGTAAGTATAATTTGGATGTTTTTATATAAATTTATCATGATATTGAATTTATTAATAATCTTAATAATAACAATGGAGACTGCAAATGCTAAGTATGGTTATGTTAAAACCATGAAATAATGGGATATCTACTTGCAACCAGTGGCTGAACATAAATATACAATCATATGGATGCATGGTCTTGGAGACTCAGCAAATGGATTTTTGGATTTCTTCTACTCTTCTAACTCAATTGTGCCAAATCAAGTAAGCTATCACATTTTTAATGTTAACCTAAATTATTTTTAGAATACTAAAGTTGTATTACTTAATGCACCATCACAAGCTGTAACATGTAATGGTGGCATGAAGATGAACTCTTGGTATGATATTATGAGTCTCGGCAAAGACATAAGGTTTGATGAGACTTAAGTGTAAAAAAGTACCAAGAGAGTTTTATCTGTAATTTCATAAGAAGTAGCTGACTTGAATAACGACTACTCAAAGATATTTATTGGAGGATTTTCTCAAGGAGCTTGCATGGCAATTCACTGTTCACTATCTTCAGAACACATTTTAGGAGGTGTACTAGCTTTAAGCGGTCATGTGTTCCCATTCATGCTTGAAATGATCGAAGAAGATCAGGAAGGTGTGTATGAGAACAAAAAGAAACACCTGAGATTGTTCGCTTATCATGGAAAAGACGATGAAGTCATTGATGAAGGCAAAGCTCATAAATCTTACGATTAATTAAAGGCAGCAGGATTCGAAAATTTAAGATTTATAAATGAGGATTTCCTTGGACATTCAGTCAGTCCACTTGAAATAGCAAAAATCAAAGAATTTTTAACATCTGTAATGGTATGATGTAATAAATCATATTTTTACTCTTAATGTTTTTACAAAAAATTGTTAAGACAATTGAATTTGCTTATTTTTTATAAAACTCAGTTCTGATTGGAGATCTAACTGGAGAAAGCGATAGGTAATCAAAGCTGTTAGGTCGATTTAATGAAATGGTAGGACCAGCGCTTTTTCTGTCTCTTGAGAATAAAGTGCTTTTATTATTTGAATATACATTATTTTGAAGTATGTTTCTGTTTTAAATCTAGTCTGTAATTAAATAATTCTTGAAACTGTTTGTAGCGTACTTTTTTGTTTATCGCTTTATATAATAATATATTTCTGCTTTATGTAATTAATATCAATATAATTAAACTTTTCAATTAGAAAGATTTTAAATCAGAGCTTGATCGAGTTTTTATGCTTTAAAAAGATTGTGTCTTTTCAGAGTCTTGTTCTTAATTATTCGCTTGATTTTTATGATTCTCAATTTAAAATAAATCTATTTGCTCTTCTTGTTGAATAAATGTATTGCAGTTAATATTTTAAAAATTTTCTTCTTACAAAGTACATTTTAAATCGATATTTTTACCGTTCTCCCTTTTTTATAAACCTCTTTTTTTCAAATAGTTATTATAAAACCCCATTAGTCAACTAAGAACGAAGATTGGGAGATAAGAACTATCAATTAATTAGAAATATAATTATTAATGGCGTAAATTATAAATCTTTGGGCTAATTATAAAAAACTAATGGCTCGAGTAATTGTCCTTATAAAATAAAACAATCAGGGTGTGTAAATTTGATTTTAGCCTAATTATAATTAATACTAACCAATAATAATTACATTTTTAATTAATTGTTCTTATCTTCCAATCTTCGTTTTTAATTGACTTATGGGGTTTTATGTATAATTATAGATACAATTTAATATAGGACTTTATTCAAAAAAATCAATCAAAGGTATGAAAAAATACAATCTAGTTAACTAAATTAAAGTTGATATTTTCACTCCAAAAATTTATTCTGAAATTTTAAGTTTAATATACTTTTAAGCATATTATAATTCAGAGTAGTAGATCTCTATACCTTTTGTCTCTCTATGACATTTTTTATGCTTATTTGATTATTTGAGCGCTTCAATTCTATAATTGGACTCTTAATTTATGAATCTTAGGTTTTATATAAATCTTTGAAAGTGAAAAAATTACTCTCCAACGCATTTTATTTTAGAGGAAATTTATTTATGTCGCTGTCATTTCATTATTAAATCGCAATAAATTTTATAATTTATAGAAATTTTATTTTCAATATAGATATACCATAAATTAAAAAATAAATATCATTTCTAAACAAGGAATTTTAAGAAGTGCAGTCGTTTGAGAAAAATTTCTTTGAATCTTATAAAAAAATCTATTTTTATAATTCATTATTAAATTATTCAAAGCATATACAGATAATAATAATAAATAAATGCTAAATCTTTATTTCTCTATGTATGAATTATTCCCATAACCTTGATCTGTGACTTTTTTATTGTTATTTTTGTTGGTGAAGATAAAAATTTATTCTGCATTACATTTCTAGATTGATCAATTTAAGATAATTTTATTCTATTTTTTAGGAAATAAAATTAAATTAATATTTATATAAGTTAAAAACAATCAGAAAAGATTGGCTTAACTTATTATTATGGATTTAGGTCTCTTATCAAGTTTATTATAAATTAATTGTCAACTTTCTTATTAACTGATTTTATCATGGTAATCAATTATAATATTTCTGATTAATATTCTATTAAAATTATATAAAGTTAATCTTATATTTTAATGGAGGTAAATTTTAAAATAAAACAGAATTATTTTTAATTAAATTTATTATATTAAAAGAAGAATAGTATAGTTTTTTTAATGCAAAATAACTCCTCCTTAATATTTTGTTTAAAAGTGAAGTACAGTAATTTTATTTTATTTTATTTTTGCCTTGAGTAAATTCTTTTATTAAATTATCATTCAATTTATAAGATTTTTCCTTTCAATACTTCATGAATATTAAAATCTTGTATAATATTCTAATTATAATTAACTTTACAGATTTTTTAAATATAACAGTCAGCATTTATTCTTTCATTGTGTCTCAGGCGATTTCTTTGTAATTCTATCATCTATGTCTTTTGAGATTTTGGCAGTGATACGTTTGTGAATGTTGTCTTCATGCAAAAAACTGTAAATTTTTGCACAATCTATAATTCTACCCTCTGGATTGATAACGTAGAAAAAGCTCTTTTTCAAGTCAAGCTCAAGTCTTTCTTAGTCAGTAGGGGACTGGCTTTCATGATTAAATATAATATAATATTTTTAGTATTAGGTCACACTGGTCTATATTAATAAAATTAGCAAAAATAAAATTAAAATGAAAATAAAATTATGGAATTAATGATCCTCTTAATTTGATTCGTTCTCATTATTTTCTTGAGAAAACGTACGCAAAAGTTATTCTGAATCTGAAAGTTGCTTCTTAAATAATACCAACATCTGATTCTTGAGTTAATTTCTATAATTATTTAGAATTTATTTACAATTAAACTCATACAAAAGATTTATGAGCTTTTCATCTTTACTTTCATTCTTAATTTTCTCAATATTCATAAGGTACTCTTTTTTATCAACGATTAAGTATGCATCTATGTTTGCCTGAATAAATTTCTTCTTTTAGAGATATTCCAAAAACGTCAAATAATTTTTCATCTTTGCATCATACCAGAAAACCGTATACACTACTTAAATTTTATTCAAATTCATCTCTTAATATTATAGGAATTTCTTAATTTGCATATAAGCTAGAAAATTTACATGAATTATAGTTCATACACTCTCTACTGCAAATCTTTTTCTGTAAACTTGTTATCACTGAGATCATAAAGTTGAAATTTTACTTTTTTATTGAAAAACTCCTCTATTTCTGTATTTTGCATAGCACGTTGTTCAAACCTCTTTTATCTATCGAATTCTTCAACAAGCTTTTCTTTTTTTCGGAGATATACCCCAACAACTAGTAATAGCATTAACATGCCTTTAATTGGAAATTATAATTATTTCTTATTAATAAATACCAATTATAGTGAATAAATTTCAATTATTTCATAAGTTTTTACATAATTTAGAAATCTCTATGTATTCATCTTATAAGAACCATCTGGATCATTAACATATTCCAGTGTGGTATCTCTCTCTTCATAACTTTTTGGGAAATTATGAGTCCTAAAATTATACATTTCGGCATGCCTATCTGTAGTATGTGTAAATGTGTACATCGTTTTAATTGAAGTAATTTTTGCTAATTTATTGATTTTTTCTGCTTCTGCATCACTACTAGATTACAAAAGTTAATCTTTCTAGTAAGCGTTGAGAAGCTTGCGTCGCACTAAAAACTCTTTATTTTTGATATCTCTCAGGGAACCGAGTTTTACATCTTGTGGAAGCACCCATTTCTCGTAGAATTTTAGAGTTAAATCAAGTTTTTGTAATTAATCTATAATGTTGATAATTTATGATTTTATATTCATGTATTGAATTTGAGATTTAATTGAGACCAAATAAGTAAATATTATTGAATAAAATCAACTGCTTTATCATATCCAACTTCTTTGAATGTTGCATATGGCTTCTTAGATGAAAATATTTGTTTTAGCATTAATTCACTTTTCTAAAATTAAGGTAAAATTATAATTATAAACCATTTCAGAAGTATATAATTAATTGGCTTTAAATTAATATATAGCATTTTGAAAATTAATTCATTAATAATTAATAATTAAAAAATTATTTTAAAAATGGATAAATTCTTACAAAATCAAACTGATAAGTCCAAAGGCAAGCCAAGTGTAGTGCAATCCTCTTAAATAATCAAGTTAATCAGGTAAGCACAATAGTTTATTGATTTATTGAGAAAAAGATTCGCCTCATTTACTAAACATTACAATTATCGCATTTATTTGTGGTGTACATTTAATGCTCTATTAATTTATACACTCTTGATTAATTTTTGAAACTCTTAACAATAAATTTATTGTAGCAACGACAACCATCACTTCTTTGTGAATAAGGATGTAATTTGCATCAGCAAACATTTAAGTAATCTATTAAGCAGTAAGTAGAGAGTTATATTGATGAGCTCCCTTTGTTATACTAAAAAACTTTAGAATAACAGATAAATTTAATATTTGCTTTAACTTATCTGAGATAATTTAAATCAATTATCATAGGTGGATTCAAGGAAGGAGAAAGCAAAGAAATTTAACTTGATATCGCTTCAGACATTCTAGAAATTTGCATTAAATATCTTCACTATAAGGTAATTTTACTAGCTAAATTGATTTTACGAATCATTTCCACTTGACTTTATTAATTATTTATCTATCATTAAGAGATTGTTTTTTGAAATTAAATTTGAATATATAGTTAATTTTCAGAAAGGTAAGCTTTTAGAGACCTCCTTTCCCAATCGCTCCAGAGCAGGCACTTGATGTGCTTAAAGCAGCAATTTATCTTTAATGTTGATTGATAATATATAAATAAGCCATAAATATTTTGCAATTTTTCCATATTCGTATAGAAAAACACTCATAAATACAAATATATGCATTAATTATAAAAATTTATTAGTAATTATATAATAGTTAATTATAAATAAAAGTGAGTAGAATTTATTGAAAAATATAATAAATCAGAAATAAATATTTAAATTTTAAAATGAAATGATAATGAATGAAGTGTATATGTTATTAATATTATTTTTTAATCATCTTACGCTTCTTTGAATAATTATAATAAATTTAAATATAAATTATATAGCTATAAAACTAATGATTAATATAATTATAATAAATTAAGTGTTTCTAATTTAAATTTATTTTAATCATCCAATATTAAAATTGCATGAACAATCTTTAAGAAGAAGAACAGGCAATTTTTGATTTTATATATATAAATATTTACTATTCTTTTTATCGATAAATGTTTAACACTATATTTAATAAAATATTTTAAGGCAAATTTAGAGGCGCAGATATAGAAAGATTATGGGAACTTGTCTGTAGAGGAGAGCAATAGATAAAACAATATTAACCAAAGATAAGATGTCAATATTAATTTATAATAAGTTGCAACTGAAGATTAAATACTTAATGAAATCATGATGAATTAGTGAGTTATAAACAATACTAAATCAATAAATTGACTATTTATATAATTTAAGGCAATTACTGTTTATATAAATAGTGATAGAGCCTGATAATTCCCTTTTCAAGTTCAAAGCCAAATAGATAGGAAAGCACCAATTTTAATGTATTAACGGCTCAAGCTAGAAACTAAAATGAAGGGAATTTGTAAATGTCATGAAATATATTTAATTTAAGCATGATATTTTTAATTTGATTGTGCCGCCGAATCCTGTGAGTCCTTTGAATAGAAATGGTGTGCACGAGATAAATAATAACAGTCAAGACAATTCTATAATTTTATATTTTAAATTAGAGTGGTTTTCAGATCAATAAACTTTTGATACTTTTAATTTGAATTATTTAATCTGAATGCTTAATTAGGGTTAAACAGCGACCAAGAAAACGATATAGAGGCACAAGATGAAAACGAAGAGTCAGTTGACGCTCAGATCCAACACATGAATTTAGATGATGAACATGATGGAAAATTGTAGTCAATTATCAATAAATTAAAGAAAAATGCTGTAGAGAATCAAGCTATGCAAGTAAGTCGTAGGCACTAAACTTATTCATTTTAATTATTTAAATGGTTCTTTATTGACAAATATTTAATAAAATTAATCTTAAAACTACAAAATTTGAAAATATGGGTGTTTATAGATTGTAGTAGGATAATGCTAATATTAAAAATCTTTGATAAACAAATCTTGAAAAAAGGTATTAAAAGTAGAATTTTAAAATCAACTTGATCTAATAATAAAATTAGATTCATTATTATTAATAAGGATAAAAGGCCATCAATGATTTATAATTGATTTATCAGATTACCTTGATTAATTTAAATTTACAAAGATAAATCTCGCTTTCAATAAATTAATTGTAAGTTGCTATAATATTTTATAAAACAAAATGGCATAATCTATCAATAACTTTGAAAAAATTATTTTTATTCTAATAAAATTTACCATCATGTATCCTTATTTAGTATAAATGAGTTTTATTTAATTAATTTTAAATTAAATTATTGACAAGAATGACCATTTTTAAATTATCCTTGCATATTAACTCAAATGTAATTTTTTTATAGAGGATCAAACAAGAGTTAAATAAAGATTAAACTGTAGAGAGAGTTATTGGAAAAAACGAAGTATTAATCAAACTCTATGGCAAGGAATTAATTGTAAGTTTACCATTTTTAAATCAAAAATGTATAACAACTCAAATAATTATTTAAATTATCTTCAAAGCAAAATATTTATGAAAGTCTCATACTCTTATGTTGAATTGGAAATTATTTGGCAAAGATTTTGAATGTTTAAATATCGATGATTTCTATAGTTAGATAAGAGATCTTTGTATTTTTTGGACATTGAATTTAAGTTAAGAAAATTCGTTATTCATCTTACAGAATGGAGGTAACTTTTATTGTTATATTTAAATTTCAATGAAAAATAAGTATTTAAATAACATCAATTTTGCATATACTGATTTGAAAAACTATTCAATATCATGATTTTTTATGTGTAATATTACACCAATTTAATGTACATAATTATAGATGGTTTGACAGATTCATTATTTTGATTATTTTCTTAAATTCGCTGTTCCTGGCAACTTATGACTATTCAGATAGAAATGATACAACCCCCATTAATTAAATGGTAAATGTAGCTGGGCGTATATTCACTGCTATTTTCACGGCTGAGTGTGTGCTCAAGATAATCACTTAATAAATTTACATTATATATCAAGTCTTACATGTCTTTTCATAAATAAACAAACTCAAGGGTTATTAAAGAATAAAATTGTTTTTAGAATATCCTATGGCTTTATCCTACACAAAAATGCATATTTGAGAGATGGTTGGAACTGGCTTGACTTTATAGTGGTAGTAGTCGGTTGGATAGAGCTTTTACCAAATATTCCAAATCTAAGGGGTCTTAGAACTCTAAGAGTGTTGAGGCCTCTCAGATCTATTAACGCAATACCTAGCATGAAAAATCAGATTACTTCACTCATCAAATCTCTTGGCTAACTTTCATAGAAAATACTTAAAAAATTTGAAATTTAAAGTTAATTATTATAAACTTGTCAATGTCCTCCTGTTTTTGATGTTCTTATTTATCATCTTTGGTATTTTTGGTGTGCAGATCTTCTAAGGCTAATTTTATCAAAGGTGTAGATTATTAAATTGCTCATTATACTTATATAACCACATATAAATCATATTTAGTAAGTATATTATTAATGAGATTGACACCAGAGCCAGATTTAATTTCAAAAACATGGCCTATAGACCCAAGTGTAAACAGACTTTGCGCTTTAAATGGCTCAGATGGTTGGTTTTAATGTCCAGACAATTCTTATTGCGGGAGCCCTATGTAATATGACCTATCGCTCGACAATGAAAACCTAACTGATGCAGCTTATATTAATTATGGCATTACAACTTTTGATAATCTTGGTGTTGGCATGCTCACTATATTTAAATTAAATCATTTTAGAGTCTGTAATATCACATTATTTTAGTAATTAAAAAAAATCATATTTTAAGTCATTTCTTTAGAGGGATGGTCTGACCTTATGTACATGGTAAGTATAAATTTTTTATTAAATTATATATAGATGATGGATTCTGGAGCTCCTTGGCTCGCAGCTCTGTACTTCATTTTTCTTGTATTCTTGGGATCATTTTTTCTAATGAACATCATATTCCATATAAATTAAGTCCATAAAACTTTAGAATAGATTTCATATTCTAAATGAATATGAAATCTATTGATCATGCTTGATTCCATTTATTCCTTATGCAAATAAACCTTTAATTATTTGTCTTTCTTTATCATACAGTCTTTTCAATAATTTTTTTAGAATTATAATTTTTTATTCATTTAACTAAAGTCTAAATAGTATGAAAGTAGATGGTAGGCATATCTAATAATCTGTCTATGAAACATAAATAAAAATAATTTGCATTAAAAATATTAAATGCATAGCCTTAAACAAAGTCTTAATCAATACTATGATTAAGATGTTAAGAAAATATAATTTTACTAAGAAAGTAAGACAACTTTATTAAAAGTAATTTTTTTTATATGAAAGTAAAATGGATTTGTTGAGCAGTTAATTAAAGCACTCTTTTTAAAGTTATAAATTTAACCTAAATTTAATGAATTAGTCGTTATCATCTCAAACTACAGTCAAACCAAAGATCAATAAATGAAGGATGATCAAGCAAAGAAAGATTAATTCAATAAATTAAAAGAATAAAAAGTCAAAGATGAAAAATAGAAAATAGATGATGAGTAGCCTAAAATTTTGCTCTCAAAAAGTGCAAAAAAATCAACTTTCTAAGATTCTAAAAAACAAAATTAAAAGGATTCAGGCAAAGATAAAATGGTTGAGTAGGATTTGGAAGACTTAGTTCTTAAGAACAAATTTGAAAATACCATGCTCACACCTACTATGAATTCAAAAATAATGAAAACTGAAAATTTCTAATAAAATTCCCCATTCAAATAAGCAGATCAGATCTAATCTAAGTTATAATAAAACGAGTAGGATGAAATGCAAAATGACGACTACTTACCAGTCATTAAGTAAAAAGAAAACAAATTTAGAACAACGTTTTATGATCTTGATTAAAGAAGAATTAAGATAGAGGATAATCAAAACACTTTAAAGCCAAATATAGATGAATAAAATCCTAACACTAATTTTGTTGGTACAGTTGATTAATCTATTTAGCTGCCTATATAGAAAGAGAAAGACCAGGATGATTTTTTGAAGAACTCAGACATGTAACTGTTAAATGATAGATTGCCAAAATCTGACAATCTTTTTGAAGAAAATTCTAAAATATTCAATGCAAATACCAAAAATCAATCTTCAAATATGTTCCAGCTCTCTGATTTT